>ML110991.1:0-78776 GCA_003697995.1 Taxidea taxus jeffersonii | reverse complement strand
TGCGGTCTCCGAGCGCAAACGGGGGTTGGGGAGACCGGAGGGATTAAACGCTTTTCTATGAAGGCGCACTGAAGACTGGGGCCCCTAGCTCTCGGCTCCTCTGAACCGGAGATTGGGAGGCCGCCATTGTCATTCCCGTCCTCCCGAACTCTACGGAAAGCGTTCAGGGAACAAAAGCTCCCGAAAGCGAACCTGAGAGGATTACTTAGCCAGGCCCCTGGTAAGGGCGGTGCAACTCCGCCTGGGGCAAAGACACCTGAGAATCACTACAACAGGCCCCTCCCCCAGAAGATCAAAGAAATCCAGCCAAGACCAAGTTCACTTAACAAGGAGAACAGCGGATTCTTATCTGGACAAAATGAGAAGGCGGAAAAACTCACCACAAAAAAAAGAGCAGGAGACAGGACCGAAGGCTAGGGACCTAATCAATACAGACATTGGTAATATGTCAGATCTGGAAATCAGGATGACGATTCTCAAGGTTCTAGCCGGGCTCGAAAAAGGCATGGAAGATATTAGAGAAACCCTGTCAGGAGAAATAAAAGCCCTTTCTGGAGAAATAAAAGAAATAAAATCTAATCAAGTTGAAATTAAAAAAGCTATTAATGAGGTGCAATCAAAAATGGAGGCTCTTACTGCTAGGATAAATGAGGCAAAAGACAGAATTAGTGATATAGAAGACCAAATGACAGAGAATAAAGAAGCTGAGCAAAAGAGAGACAAACAACTACTGGACCACGAGGGGAGAATTCGAGAGATAAGTGATGCCATAAGACGAAACAACATTAGAATAATTGGGATTCCAGAAGAAGAAGAAAGAGAAATAGGAGCAGAAGGTATACTGGAGAGGATTATTGTAGAGAATTTCCCTAATATAGCAAGGGGAACAAGCATCCAAATCCAGGAGGTGCAGAGAACACCCCTCAAAATCAATAGGAATCGGCTCACACCCCGCCATCTAATAGTAAAATTTACAAGTCTTAGGGACAAAGAGAAAATCCTGAAAGCAGCACGGAACAAGAAGTCTGTAACGTACAATGGTAAAAATATTAGATTGGCAGCAGACTTATCCACAGAGACCTGGCAGGCCAGAAAGAACTGGCATGATATATTCAGAGCACTAAACGAGAAAAACATGCAGCCAAGAATACTTTATCCAGCTAGGTTATCATTGAAAATAGAAGGAGAGATAAAAAGCTTCCAGGACAAACAAAAACTGAAAGAGTTTGTAAACACCAAACCAGCTCTACAGGAAATATTGAAAGGGGTCCTCTAAGCAAAGAGAGACCCTAAAAGTATTACCAGAAAGGAACAGAGACATTATACAGTAACAATCACCATACAGGCAATACAATGGCACTAAATTCATATCTCTCAATAGTTACCCTGAATGTAAATGGGCTAAATGCCCCAATCAAAAGACACAGGGTTTCAGAATGGATAAAAAACAAAACCCATCTATATGCTGCCTACAAGAAACTCATTTTAGAACTGAAGACACCTCCAGATTGAAAGTGAGGGGGTGGAAAACAATTTACCATGCTAATGGACATCAGAAGAAAGCTGGGGTGGCAATCCTTATATCAGATCAATTAGATTTTAAGCCAAAGACTATAATAAGAGATGAGGAAGGACACTACATCATACTCAAAGGGTCTGTCCAACAAGAAGATCTAACAATTTTAAATATCTATGCCCCTAACATAGGAGCAGCCAACTATATAAACCAATTAATAACAAAATCGAAGAAACACATTGACAAGAATACAATAATAGGGGCACCTGGGTGGCTCAGTGGGTTAAAGCCTCTGCCTTCGGCTCAGGTCATGATCCCAGGGTCCTGGGATCGAGCCCCGCATCGGGCTCTCTGCTCCACAGGGAGCCTGCTTCTTCCTCTCTGCCTGCCTCTCTGCCTGCTTATGATTTCTGTCTGTCAAAAAATAAATTAAAAAATTTTTTTAAAAATCTTAAAAAAAAAGAATACAATAATACTTGGAGACTTTAATACACCTCTCACTGAAATGGACAGATCATCCAAGCAAAAGATCAAAAAGGAAATAAAGGTCTTAAATGACACACTGGACCAGATGGACATCACAGATATATTCAGAACATTCTACCCCAAAGCAACAGAATACACATTCTTCTCTAGTGCCCATGGAACATTCTCCAGAATAGATCACATCCTGGGTCATAAGTCAGGTCTCAACAGGTATCAAAAGATTGGGATCATTCCCTGCCTATTTTCAGACCACAATGCTCTGAAGCTAGAACTCAATCACAAGAGAAAATGTGGAAAGAGCACAAATACATGGAGACTCAACAGCATCCTCCTAAAGAATGAATGGGTCAACCAGGAAATTAAAGAAGAATTGAAAAAAACCATGGAAACAAATGATAATGAAAACACAATGGTCCAAAATCTGTGGGACACAGCAAAGGCAGTCCTGAGAGGAAAATATATAGCGATACAAGCCTATCTCAAGAAACAGGAAAGGTCTCAAATACACAACCTAACCCTACACCTTAAGGAACTCGAGAGAGAACAACAAAGAAAGCCTAAACCCAGCAGGAGAAGAGAAATAATAAAGATCAAAGCAGAAATCAATGAAATAGAAACCAAAAAAACACTAGAACAAATCAATGAAACTAGGAGCTGGTTCTTTGAAAGAATTAATAAGATTGATAAACCCCTGGCCAGACTTATCCAAAAGAAAAGAGAAAGGACCCAAATAAATAAAATCATGAATGAAAGAGGAGAGATCACAACCAACACCAAAGAAATACAAACAATCATAAGAACATATTATGAACAACTCTATGCCAACAAATTCGACAATCTGGAAGAAATGGATGCTTTCCTAGAGACATATAAACTGCCAAAACTGAACCAGGAAGAAATAGAAAACCTGAATAGGCCCATAACCAGTAAGGAGATTGAAACAGTCATCAAAAATCTCCAAACAAACAAAAGCCCAGGGCCAGATGGCTTCCCAGGGGAATTCTACCAAACATCTAAAGAAGAATTTATTCCTATTCTCCTGAAACTGTTCCAAAAAATAGAAATGGAAGGAAAACTTCCAAATTCATTTTATGAGGCCAGCATCACCTTGATCCCCAAACCAGACAAGGATCCCATCAAAAAAGAGAATTACAGACCAATATCCTTGATGAACACAGATGTGAAAATTCTCACCAAAATACTAGCCAATAGGATCCAACAGTACATTAAAAGGATTATTCACCACGACCAAGTGGGATTTATTCCAGGGCAGCAGGGTTGGTTCAACATCCGCAAATCAATCAATGTGATACAGTACATTAACAAAAGAAAGAACAAGAACCATATGATACTCTCAATAGATGCTGAAAAAGCATTTGAGAAAGTGCACCATCCCTTCCTAAGCAAAACTCTTCAAAGTGTAGGGATAGAAGGCACATACCTTAATATTATCAAAGCCATCTATGAAAAACCCACGGCAAGTATCATTCTCAATGGAGAAAAACTGAGAGCTTTTCCGTTAAGGTCAGGAACACGGCAGGGATGTCCACTATCACCACTGCTATTCAACATAGTCCTAGAAGTCCTAGCCTCAGCAATCAGACAACAAAAAGAAATTAAAGGCATCCAAATCGGCAAAGAAGAAGTCAAACTATCGCTCTTTGCAGATGATATGATACTATATGTGGAAAACCCAAAAGGCTCCACTCCAAAACTGCTAGATCTTGTACAGGAATTCAGTAAAGTGTCAGGATATAAAATCAATGCACAGAAATCAGTTACATTTCTTTACACCAACAACAAGACAGAAGAAAGAGAAATTAAGGGGTCAGTCCCATTTACAATTACACCCAAAACCATAAGATACCTAGGAATAAACCTAACCAAAGAGACAAAGAATCTATACTCAGAGAACTATAAAGTACTCATGAAAGAAATTGAGGAAGACACAAAGAAATGGAAAAATGTTCCATGCTCATGGATTGGAAGAATAAATATTGTGAAAATATCTATGCTACCTAAAGCTATCTACACATTTAATGCAATGCCTATCAAAATCCCATCCAATTTTTTCAAAGAAATGGAACAAATCATCCTAAAATTTATATGGAACCAGAAGAGACCTCAAATAGCCAAAGGAATATTGAAAAAGAAAGCCAAAGTTGGTGGCATCACAATTCCAGACTTCAAGCTCTACTACAAAGCTGTCATCATCAAGACAGTATGGTGCTGGCACAAAAACAGACACATAGATCAATGGAACAGAATAGAGAGCCCAGAAATAGACCCTCAACTCTATGGTCAACTAATATTCGATAAAGCAGGAAAGAATATCCAATGGAAAAAAGACAGCCTCTTCAACAAATGGTGTTGGGAAAATTGGACAGCTGCATGCAGAAAAATGAAATTGGGCCATTTCCTTACACCACACACAAAAATAGACTCAAAATGGATGAAGGACCTCAACGTAAGAAAGGAATCCATCAAAATCCTTGAGGAGAACACAGGCAGCAACCTCTTCGACCTCAGCCGCAGCAACTTCTTCCTAGGAACAACACCAAAGGCAAGGGAAGCAAGGGCAAAAATAAACTATTGGGACTTCATCAAGATCAAAAGCTTTTGCACAGCAAAGGAAACAGTCAACAAAACCAAAAGACAACTGACAGCGTGGGAAAAGATATTTGCAAATGACATATCAGATAAAGGGATAGTATCCAAAATCTATAAGGAGCTTAGCAAACTCAACACCCAAAGAACAAATAATCCAATCAAGAAATGGGCAGATGACATGAACAGACATTTCTGCAAAGAAGACATCCAGATGGCCAACAGACACATGAAAAAGTGCTCCACATCACTGGGCATCAGGGAAATACAAATCAAAACCACAATGAGATACCACCCACACCAGTCAGAATGGCTAAAATGAACAAGTCAGGAAATGACAGATGCTGGCGAGGATGTGGAGAAAGGGGAACCCTCCTACACTGTTGGTGGGAATGCAAGCTGGTGCAACCACTCTGGAAAACAGCATGGAGGTTCCTCAAAAAATTGAAAATAGAGCTACCTTATGACCCAGCAATTGCACTACTGGGTATTTACCCTAAAGATGCAAACGTAGTGATCCAAAGGGGCACGTGTACCCAAATGTTTATAGCAGCAATGTCCACAATAGCCAAGTTATGGAAAGAACCTAGATGTCCATCAACAGATGAATGGATAAAGAAGAGGTGGTATATATATACGATGGAATACTATGCAGCCATCAAAAGAAATGAAATCTTACCATTTGCGACGACATGGATGGAACTAGAGCGTATTATGCTTAGCGAAATAAGTCAACTGGAGAAAGACAACTATCACATGATCTCCCTGATAGGAGGAAGTGGAGATGCAACGGGGGTGGGAGTTAAGGTGGTAGGAAAAGTAAAAATGAAAGAAGATGGGATCGGGAGGGAGACAAACCAAAAGAGACTCTTAATGTCATAAAACAAACTGAAGGGGGTAGGGGAGAGAGGGGTTGGGAGAGGGTGGTGGGGTTACATTATATGTTTAAATAAAGCTTAAATTAAAAAAAAAAGTCAAAAAAAAAAAAAACAGATTCCTGGAACACCTGGGTGGCCCCACCGGTCAAGCATCTGCCTTTGGCTCAGGCGATGATCCCAAGGTCCTGGTATCAAGTCTGCTATCAGGCTTTTTGCTCAGCAGGGAGCCTGTTTCTTCTTCTGCCTGCTGCCACCCCCACCCCCACAACTTGTGCGCTCACTCTCTCTCTCTCTCTGACAAATAAATAAAAAAAATATATTTTAAAAAAAAAAATCAGAGCTCACAGTTTAACTTCAAGCATGGGATAAACTGTCTCACACTCTTTCTTACCCTGGAGAGAAAGGTACACTACAGGGGCAAGGCATACATACCAACCAGTTAATTTTGAAGCCAAAATTTTGAAGCCTCTAGCCACTGCAAAAAATAGATTTTGGTAGAAAGTGTTAAAACAGGTATGAAAAGTGAGTATATGTCTCTAAAGACACAGGGAACTCATAATCCGACCATGGGAGGAGGGGACTCCACTCTATATCATCCAGGAGGACTGGGAGCTCTTGAAGGATACTGTGGTATTCTGTGAACAAGAACATTGGAGCACCAATTACTCTTTCACACAGGGTCTTTAGTGGCCTCTGGGATTCTCTACCTCCCAGTAAGGACATGTAAGCAACCAATGCAGAACCTGTTGGGAAAGGTGCTCTCTGCTTGTGTGTATACACATTAGTATTAATATTCAAAAAGAGGAGAGATACAGCAAGGAAATAAATAAATCCTCAAGCATCAATTCTGATCATGAATTGTCCTATTTATGATGACTTCCTTAGCTCTTGCCAGATCAGTTTTTTAATATTAGGTTCACAGCTATTGGTAAGTATGTTTATTTGACCAAGTCATTTATCAGACATATATATCTGATGTGTAAATGCAAACTGTTTATTTTATTAGCAATCACCAATGACCCATATCAAATAACTGTCTGTGGGGTTTTATTACATAAGATAAGTTTCATTACAAGTATCAGAACATTCAAACCAAATTGGGAGGCACCGACATATATAATCATAAAGCTTAATGTAGGATAAGCTTCACAGTGCTCTGGATAGCTTCACAACTATGTATTTGAAAACTCAGACTCTTTCTAGCTCACCCTTCTACCCTTCACAGTGTCAACTTCAACCCAAAGATGGTGTGACTACGCAGGCAAGAGATGCTAACAACTCCTTACACCTCTATGCCTTCTTATTTATGTCTGTGAACACAGAGGTAAACTCTTCCAGAAGTTCCCCCGTGAAGAAAAGTCCTCAGAGAGTCTCATTTTGTGCATCACCAGCTAAATACATATGAATTCATACAGACGAAACTGAAATCTATGCCTAGAGGATGAGATTATGTTAACTATTTTGGTCTGATTATCTATCCTACCATTCTGTCCAAGATGGAACAGCTTCACCAAAAGCATCTGGAGTTCACAGACACACAGTGAAAACTGGGATAACTAATAAAGCAAGGAGGGGAAATGTGGAAAAGGCAACCACAATATTCACTGGGGTCAAGGGGTGTACGCAGAAAAAAATCCATCAGTGTGAGGTCTAGGATTATCCCTGAAGCCCATTTTCCTTGGGCTATCCACCTCAACATACTTGTGTTGTTTGTTTTAATCTTTCTTAAATAACAGTGAGAGAATGAGAAGCAACTAGGACTCATTCACTGCTGGAAGAAAAACATTTTGGCATTATCTGGTAATGATAATCACCCTCTATTTCATATCCCCAAAAAGAAACACATGTGCATTTCTACTCTAAGATGTGTATAAGAATGTTTAGTTGCATTATTAGTATTATCAGTAATAGATGTGAACATAAAACAACACATATCCCACACAGATGTGAACATAACCCAGTACAACGGATTAATAAAAGATGGTATATTCACATAATAAAACATCACAGAATACAAACTGGTGAGCTACTGCTAAATTCAGCAACACGAACCTGAAAAAAAAATTGAGCAAAAGATGCTACACATACACCCACATGCATACATACATGCTGTGTTTCTGCTTATATGAAATTTAATAAAAGCCAAAATTACATTATAGAGCTGAAAGTCAGGACAATGGTTTCTTTGGGAGAAGATAAAGAAGAAAATGAGGAAGGAAGGGAGGAGGTTTACTAGTGTGTTAGCGATGTTTTATTCCCAGGTGTGGTTGGAGGTTATATGGATTTCGTGGTAATTCATTGAGCCATATTTAGGTCTTTTGTACTTTTCTACATTTTACTTCACCACAATAAAGCACTTTAAAAAATTAGGTTTAGGCGTGAGTGTTAACAGTAGAACTTTAGGTTCCTAAGAACAAGAAATATTTCTGTCTCCAACAGTATCATTTTCTGAAAATTTGCCAAGTGCCTGGCACATACCAAGACACACAGTGAATACTTCCCAAAATACTGGGTGAATCAATGAGAGTATGGTTTATCTTTAAAAATGTAATGTTTGTGGAAATTTACATGGGATAGTTCACTCTTTAAAGGTGTACATTTGTAACAATCATAGCTAATGTTAAAATGAGCTGCCTATATAACATGCGATCACATGATTGCCATCACCTATGCTATAATTCCTTGTGTGTAAAAACTGAGGTTACATACACTGAAGATATTTTTGAGAGTTAAAAATAAAACAAGACCAAGGTTAGCCCCAGAAAGCAACTGTCTATAACTGTTGGATAGAATAGAAATAAAAGTGTTGATGCTAAATTGTGGTAAGAAAAAAAAGTCAATGGATATAAGAATTCTTATGGTATAAATAATGATGTTTATAATGATAATTATGATCATTAAGCTGACAAATTCCTAATGTATTGCTTTATATAAAAAGTACTTTTATGTGATTTTTTAATTAAGTGATAAAAGTAACATTTGGTTTCTTGTTTGTGTACACTTTGTCACAGGGTAGAAGCTATGGCTTCAAAACCTCAGTGATCTTGGGAAACTGAGACAACTCATCTTACACACTATATATTGATGTGGAATTTTTACAAAGGAAGTGGGGCCTTAGCTATGTTGGTCTCATGCAACAATTTTTTTTTTCTATGAGGTAGTAGAACTTAGCCACTGCACTTGTGTTATTATTGGGCTGTGACAACACAACACAATTGTGTTATTATTGGGCTGTGATGATATACTAGATCAATACAATTTGGGGGGTTGCTCTCCCTCATTCTAGAAACATACATGGAGTTCACACAGAGTTGCTAACTTCTGACTATGGGAATCCAAGACCAACTTTAACCACAGAAATATGTAAACTATAAGCTAATGTCAGAGACATTTGTAATTTTATACTGTCAAGAAATACTCTAAGAAGGAAATATTTTGTATTTCTTCCTTTATCTAATAACTAATCATTTACTAGTAATGCACAATGTCCAGCATATACTGAGTGCTCAATACATTGTATAGACCAGTCGTCCTTACCCTAACTGCATGTTATAATTACCTAGAGAGTCAAAAAAAAAAATACCAATGCTGGAGGCCTGCCTCTTAAGATACTGAAGTAATTGATCTAGGATTGGACTAAGACATTGCTATTCAAGGAATTCTAAGATGCAGCCAGAATTAAGAGCTAGTGCAAGAGAGTGTGATAGAGCTCTCAGATTTTTTCCTAAAATAAGTACCACTTTGGTGATTACTCTGAAGAAAGTCAAATGTCACTTACTAGTGTTTCATTGTGCACTGGATGTTCAAAATAGCATCACCCTCAAAATTTATATCCTATTAAATTTATCCCATATCAGTGGTCCCTGGAACTTGGGACACCTGTCCCTGGTAACCAAGACAGATTTAAGTGTCACATAAGAAGAGCAGTAAGACATAGAAGCACATAATTTGAAAATGTTTCCCTTTTTAATTTTAACACATTCAATTATATTAAGGACAACATCTCGGTTTATTTATAATTTGTTTTTAATAACATTCTCCAACTTGCTAGTCTACTTTCTAAGGAGACCATCAAGCTCAGTACTTCCAGCAGAAAATTTGATATTAAGATATGATAACACTGTACTGGTTTCATTGTATTTACTTTGCGGTTGTCTTGTATTACAAAAAGTAAACCTGATTTTCCAGATTTTATTAACTTTAAATATTAAATGTAGCAAATAAAATAATTACTTTAAAAAGATACGGGTTTTATGAAAAATTTAAGTAAAATACATGATCAGGTGTCACTTTGATGTGGCAAAAACCATGAAGGTAGACAGATTTGGGAAATAATGCCTTATAGGTTTAGATTTCTTGGTCCTTCAGTTAATTCCTTGAGATTCTTTTGTACAAAGCGCAGTTGCAGTTGGAAGGAAGTAAGAAGTTCAATGCTGATACCAAAACACCTTTCATCTACTTGAGGAAACAAACACCTGAGCAGCTAGAAGCAAGAAACACTGAACTAACAATGAAAGACAATAATAAGAACATTGCCACATGGTAGACCATGACTAATCTCTGTCTGCAGTAACTCCAACTTGATGTTTATTTCCATCAACATGCCTCTACATTTACTCTGAAATCTCAATCTCCATGGTGAGAAGGATAGTTTTCTCTAGAACATAAAACATTTTGAAGAACTGGCACAACTTTTCATCCCTCTTCTAGCAAAATAAAAAGTCATACATATAAACATGCAAAATTCTTCTCATATTTGCAAGGAGGCCACACATGTGAATAAGAAAAACTTTGTGTATTTACTCCCAAAGGTTAAACTGTCCCAGGTTTAGGATCATTTTCATTTTCAGTTCAGTACACTGAAAAGCAGTGTACAAAAAAGAAGTCTGATTCTATTGCATGTAATATCTGCATATATTCAAATATTTATTCAAATATATTCAAACATATTAAAAATTCATATCTTTGGAGTCTGTTCTGTGAGAGCAAAAAATGAAATACTTCAGTTTTCTTTTAAGATTCAAATGTTTGGAAACATAGAGCTAATTTATTCAGGTGGCTGATTGAATTTTTACTGAGGGGGGTGGGAAGGGGGTGTAGGAAGAGGGTGGTGAGGTTATGGACATTGGGGAGGGTATGTGCTATGGTGAGTGCTGTGAAGTGTGTAAACCTGGTGATTCACAGACCTGTACCCCTGGGGCTAATAATACATTATATGTTTATAAAAAAAAATTTTTTAATAAAAATAAGATTATTGCCATAAAAAAAAGTTAAGTCCTATCTCCTCTTTCAGGTTTCTTCTTCCTCAGTTTTCCTACTACTGTTTTATGAATAGTCCATTTTTATCTCAATATAATGTAAATGTATATAACTAAGAATTATCAATATTTCACAGAAATTTGTGTTTATTCATTTCTATTCACAGGCATCTTCTATGAATTAAACACTATCCTCAGTACATTTTGCTTATGAAAATACGGTAGATATTAACAAAAAAAATTCTGCATTGAAAATGAGCATAAATAAGTGCTCTATGGATAGGTTTTAGAGAGTCCAAAATTAGTCTTGTGCTTAGAATCCTGGAACAATGTTAAAAAGGTGGAGGGCACCTGCATGGCTCAGTCAGTTAAGCATCTGCCTTCAGCTCAGGTCATGATCCCAGGGTCCTGGGATAGAGCCCTGCATCTGTCTCCTTGCTCAGCAGGAAACCTGCTTCTCCCTTTCCCTGCCACTCCTCCTGCTTATAAGCATGTTGTCAGATAAATAAAATTGTAAAAAAAAAAAAAAAAAAAAGACCCAACAGACTTTGAAGTCATCCTAACTTCACCCCAGTTTAAGTGCATTTTAAATCATGTTGATTTATAAGCAAATCAAAATTTTTAACAGAAAAAGGCCACTTTGTATCATTTATATATGTATAAACACAGATCCTGTACAATGCAGTAAGTTTAAAAGCTTTAAAGGACAAGGAATTTACACCATGTAGAGAGTGCCTTAATGGAATAACAAGGTCCCTTACTGCCTTTTCTAGGTAATATATCATTACTTTTTTCAAGAGACTGCAAATCTAATGCACAAATTGCAAAAAGAGGCTCCCACAGAATCCATGCTTCTTCCTACAAGTTCCCTATCAGTATTCTTTCCACCCTTTACAGTATCCTCAGGTACCTAATTACCACTGGTGTCAAAACAGATCACATTACTGATTACCATTTCAATTGTATCACTACTAATGAAATGGTCCTAATTCAGCCAAGAGTACAATCTCAAGTCAAAATAGAAGAAACTGGGGCGCCTGGGTGGCTCAGTCATTAAGCGTCTGCCTTCAGCTCCGGTCATTTTCCCAGCGGTCATGTTCCCAGCGTCCTAGGATCGAGCCCCACATGGGGCTGCTTGCTCAGCGGGAAGCCTGCTTCTCCCTCTCTCACTCCCCCTGTTTGTGTTCCCTCCCTCGCTGTGCCTCTCTCTCTGATGTATAAATAAATAAAATATTAAAAAAAAAATAGAAGAAACTTCCATTTGTCTGGATAAACTTAATATATCATTTTGTGTAAGCTTTCCAGAAAAAAAAACCTAGATAACCAGTTTTTAAAAGTTTTTATTCCAGAAAATATTTAATTCTCCAATGCAAACACAAGTGAGATTGCCAAGTAGTATGTATGCAGGAGTATGTTTAACTTTATACAAAATTGCCAAGTTTCTCCCCATTTTTACTCCTGTTAGCAATGGAGAAGTCCAGTTGCTCCACATCCTTACTAACACTTAATCTTGCCGCTATTTTTTATTCTACTCATTCTGATAAATGTATACTGGTATCATAATGCACATTTACATTTAGGGTTAATAACTTTGAACCTTGTTTTGGGTGCTTACTAACACCTCAATAACTTGGATGAACCTCAAAGGCACTATACCGGGTAAACTAGATGATTCTACTTAAATATTCTTGAAAAGAAAAATAGCTACACTGATGAATAACAGAGCAGTTGTTGCCTGCTGGGGGGAAGGTATGACTACAGAGGGCAGTAGGAGGGAGGTTTTTTGAGGGGCAGGGGGGAGGGTGGCACGAGGTATGATAGAACAATTCAGTATCCTGATTAGGAATACGGAATGACAAGAATTTATGTGTGTGTTAAAATTCATACAACTGCCTACCAATAAATGTCAATTTTGTTCTACATAAAGAATAAAGAGTTACTATGATGTAAACTTAAATCACTGAACTTTTGGAAATATTCTTTGATATTAGATTTTTGTAAAATTTCTTCATACTAAAGTATGAGGTAATTGAACCTAAACATTTAAAAATCTCCTGAGGGGGGCACCTGGGTGGCTACCATCTGCCTTCTGCTCAGGTCATGATCTCCGGGTCCTGGGATCAAGCACTGTGTCTGGCTCTCTGCTGGACAGAGTCTGCTTCACCCTCTCCCTCTGGTCCTCCCTCCTGCTTGTACACTCATGCTCTATCAGATGAATGAAATCTTTATAAATAAATAAATAATTTCCTTTCTACCCAGGAGATACTTATCACTGAAATGGTACTGTGGTTTCATTTAAAATTGCTACAAAGATGTTTGGATCTCTTTCAGCCTTTTAGATGGAATATTACCTTTCATGGCTTTGTTGTTCAGAGATTAAGTTCAACAACATATTTTATGGATAGGAAATAAGTATACTTTTGTTAATGCTCTCTGAGAATCCCTTAAAATCTAAAACTCAGTCATCCAAATAACTGCTCCTAAATCACATTAATCTGTAAGTAAGAGACTATCTTTGCCAGTTCTTAGATATAAAGTACTCATCCCTATAAAAACATATGTGTTTAAACATATTAGTTAAATGTAGCGCAATAATTTCATAACAGTGCCATAAAATAATTACTACGCTTCAAATAATTGACATAATAGCAGACTGATTCTTGAGCCCACTAAGATTTTATAGCAAAATGTAGAACAATACTATATATAACTCTAAGGAAGCTTAAAGGCAAAAATTTAGTTAATTGTAAGCAATTGAGAATTGGTAGGTAAATTGCAACCCTCACCATTCCCCAAACCATAGAGGCACATGTCTTCCTTAAGAAAAAAATTGATGGTATTATTAAATGAGGCATTTCTCCTGACACAAATCCCTTATCTGGAATAATATTCAAATTCTTCACTAAGGCTGCAAGGCAATGTAACAGAAAGCAGCTTTCTGCCTCCCAAATCCTACAGCCTGATTTTTTTTTTAAGATTCTATTTATTTAGGGGCGCCTGGGTGGCTCACTTGGTAAGCATCTGCCTTTGGCTCAGGTAGTGATCTCGGGGTCCTAGGATTGAGCCCCGCATCAGGTTCCTTGCTCAGCAGAAAGCCTGCTTCTCCCTCGCCCACTCCCCATGCTTGTGTTCCCTCTCTCTGTGTGTCTCTGTCAAATAAATAAATAAAATCTTAAAAAAAGAAAAAAAGATTTTATTTATTTGACAGAGAGCCAGAGAGCACAAGTGGAGGCAATAGCAAAGGGAGAAGAAGAAGCAGGTCCCCCACCTAGCAGGGAACCCATCATGGGATCATGACCCCCTGGGATCATGGCCTGAGCTGAAGGCAGATGCTTAGCCATTGGAGCCACCCAAGCACCCTGCTATGCTCTGACTTTTGATCCTTGTTCACTCTCCTGCCTTCTGGGACTTTTTTTAGTTCCTAAATCACACCCAGTTCTTACTCCATTCAGGGTCCTTGCACCTGCTGCTACCTATGATGAGAATGGTCTTCCCTTGATCTTTTCATGGCTGATTTTTTTTAATATTCATATAACCTCAACTTTTTATCCATTAGTCAGGATGGCCTTTCCTGACCACTCTACCTAAAATAATTCTTTTCTTCTCTCCATCACATCACACTTTCAATTTTTACTTCAACTTTTACCTTTATTTAAAGTCTGCTTACTGTATGTCCCTAGACTGCAAGGTATAAGAGGATTAAGAAGATGTAAATTTCTCTCACTGTTTTATCACCAACCCCCACAGTGCCAAGTATTAGGAATGCAACAAATATTTAATTATGGCAGGAAGTCAGGAGACAAGGAGGCAGAAAGTTGTCCACTGTGCATTTATATTCATTCCACACTCAACATAGCACTTTAAAGCTCAACAAGAGTCGAATGACATCCCACGTTAGCCTATTTCAAGGAGAAAACAAAGAATCACATGGATCCATGAGTTTAAAAAAACGATTGAGTGTGAAATGTACATCTGGTTACACAATTTCTTTAAATCAGAGGCAATAAGTAAAACAAATCAATATAAAGTAGAACACTGTCTCTAAATAAATGTATAAAAGAATGATTATATGTAGTATAGTGTTTTGCTTTTAAAAGCATGTCTTTATTCTAGAAAATAACTTCCACAAGAGCAATGACTAGGTTTGCCTCATTCATTGCTTTTCAGCATCCAGCATAGTGCCAGGAAGAGAGTGGCTAGAAACTAAACAAAACAGGATTCCCAAAACAAATAGGAATTAAGAAGGGCGCTATTCAGATCACCTAAATCAGAGTATATAACCACTATGTCCAAACTCCTGCTTTATGTGCATTTTTATGATAAACTTCATTGATACTTGAGCATCTACTAGATTACTGGGAGTCTGAAGTCCAAGAGAATAAAATTACTGAGAAAATCTCTCCCTCCTTATGTGATTCTCTAAAAGTTCACTCTGATACTCATTCATTAGAGAAATTGAGCTGTATACAGAAATGGTAGCAGATCTACAAAAAGGATCTCCATCATGGACCTTGGAAACTGCTCATGGCCTGCTGACCACAAGGGTACTTGAAAAAAATCACATGTTTCAAGGAGTATCTGATAGCTAACATAGCCCTGGTTTTATGGCATGGAGTGGATTTTATTTGCTACTTATGTTATTATATAAAAGATTTTGGTGATGTGACATGGTTTTGACTGGGAAGTTTTGATTTGCTTTTCCCTTTCAGTAGGACTTTATTACCGAATATTTTTTCATGCTTTCACATATAATGATTAGCCTAGTTAAATATTATCCACTATACTCCTTTTTAGTCATGAAATAGAATAGATTCATAATAAAAATATCTCTCAATCCTAAAACATCTCTCTGAAAATTCTGTATTAAAGGATTTCAAAAGAATTTGAAAATTTTCAAAAGAAAATGGAGAGGTAAGAACTCTGAAAGTAGTACTTCTAAATGAGGTAGGACAATGAAGCCACCATGTGAAGGAATCTAATAAAATACAGTGTGACAGTCGAGTTAGGTCCAATGAAGAATCAGGAGCTGACATTGGAGAAGTTGTCAGGGATCAGATCATGAAGGACCATACTGGGTGATCACATGCCCAGTTTGCCTGGGAAGTTCTAATTGGCACCTGTGATACTGACACAATTATCAATAATTATACCCTCTTTCACTATAAAAATGTCTCCATTTTGCATAACCAATATATGGCATATTACCTACAACCTAGCTCAAACAATTGGATCTTATGGCAGAAGGGGAATTATTACAAATCTTAATATGACAAACAACAACCATATTTGTTTTGTAAGAAGTCATTCTGAAGTAAAACTACCTTTATTTGCAGATAATAAGATTGTATATGAAAAATCATAAGGGATCTACCAGAATAAGTTCTAGAACAATACCACAGGATTTAAAATTAACATACAAAATAAATTGCTTTTCTATATAATAGTAATAAACATTTGGAAAATAATTTAAAAGTATGTAATTTGAAATAGGACACAAAATACTTAATAAACAAGAAAAATGTACAAAATGCTTACACTGAAATATACAATAAATTAGTAAGAAAAAGTTAAGAAAACCTAAACTTATGGAAAGATAAACCATGTCCATGTATCAGAAGACTTAACATTGTCAAAATGTCAATAATTTCCAATTTGATCTATACTCAATACTATTTCAATAGGGACACAGCAGGACATTTTTGTTTTGTTTGTGGAACTTGGCAAATTTACTAAAAATATGTAAGGATATAAAAGATGTAAAATAGACAAATCGGGTCTTGCAAAAAAGAAGAGCACCTATGGTTTGTTTCATATTTGTTGCCTTGATTCAGGATTTACTGTAAGGCTACAATAGTCAAAGTCACATAGTCCTGACATATAAACAATCTAGCATATCAATGGAATGGAATACAGATTTCAGAAATAGACCTAGACATATATGTTAATAATATTCTGACAAAATTCAAAGGAATGTCAATAGGAAAAAGAAAATCTCCTCAAAAAATGGAAATGAAGCAACTGGATAAATGTAGGGGGAATGAATCTCATTCTCTTACATATTAAATGAAAATAAGAAAACACTGAGACAGATATTAGAGCTAAAAGAGAAAGCTGTAAATATAAAGCCTCTAGAAAAAATATGAAAATATTTTTGCAAATTTGGAGGAGGCAAATCTCCTAGGACAGAAAAAACACTAGCCATAGAAACAATGACAAATTGTACTTTAAAATTAAACATCTTGCTCATCTAAATAAATTAGTAAATAGTAGGAGCACCTCGGTGGTTCAGTCTGTTGAGTGTCTGACTCTTGATTTCAGCTCAGGTCATGATGTCAAGCCCGACATCAGGCTCTGTGCTTGGTGGGGAGTCTGCTTGAGATTCTCTCCCTCTCCTTCTGCCCCTCCCCCACTCAAGTAAATAAATATTTTTTAAATAGTAAATAATAAATCCAAAAACTGAAAAAAATACTTTTATTACATCTGACAAAGGGTTTTTATATAAAATTCATAAAGTACTCCTATAAATCAATAATAAAATCAATAAAAACCAAAAAACCTGAGAGGGACCTGGGTGGTTCAGTTGTTAAGCATCCTACTCCTGATTTCAACTCAGGTCATGATCTCAGGGTTGTGAAATTGAGCCCCACATCAGCGATAGGCATGGAGGCTCCTTAAGATTCTCACTCCCTCTCACTCTGCCCCTCCCCCACATCTGTTCACAGGCAAGAGCTCTCTCTCTTTCAAAAAAAAAACCACAACCAAACAAAAAAACACAAAAAAACCTGAATAGGCACAATTTTACTTCCACTGTAATGATTTAAATCCAAAAAACTTCCATTACCAGTCCCTGCAGTGTTCCCAATGATCTTTATCTTTCTGCTATTCACCTAAACCTTTCCCACTATGTATCAGATTGTTCTGTTACTAATACCACATGGCAGTAGTGATAGTACATAATTATAAGATTTTATTACAGAAGTCTACGGCTTCTATATTGAGTCCTCTCTCTCTCCCTCTCTTTTCAGTCCACCTCTCCATCACCACAGAGAGATCACCAGTGAAGAAAATGGAGATTCCTGCCAATATGGTCATGAGCTTGAAAATGGCTAGTCCAGCACCTTCAGAGAACTGGAACCCTGTTCAACAACTTAACTACAACCTCATGAGAGGTCTCGAACCAGAATCATCCAGCAAAGTCACTCCTAGATTCTTGATTCTCAGGAGCTTTGTGAGGTAAGACATAGCTTGCTTTGGGGGGAGTTTTTTTGTTAGTTGGTTTTGGGATTGTTTTTGTTTTTTTAACATTTTGGATAACTGCTTATATAGAAATAGATGAATAATGCCAAGGCAGATAATACCTAAAGGTGTAAGGGGTGTAAGGATCTGCAACTTGAACTGTCACCCATTAGAAAATTGTTCTGATAATTTATCATACTACAAAAAATAAACTAATTCTACATTCTAGCAATTTCACCAAGAAAAATGAGAAAAGTGCCCAAAGAAACACTTGTAATTTTCATACCAGCTTTATCCAAACTGTCTCAAATTATATACATCAAGAGGAGAATGGGTAAACATGTTATAATTCATACTATGGGATTCCTAAAAATAAAAAGGAACTCATGATATGTGCAGCATTATTGGGTCAAAAACATGTTTAGTGAAAAAAGCTAGACATAAACTGTTAATTTCATCAATATAAAGTTCTAGGACAGAAAAAAAAATGGTCTGTTGTGAGAAAAATCACAAGCAAGACCATCAGGAGAAGGGAGGAAAGGGAGAATAGAGAGGTAGTTAACTAGAAAGGAATATTAGAAAACCTGTAGGTGTACTGGAAACTAATATATATTGAAAACCAGTGTGTGTTTGTATGTATATAGGAGTGGTGGTTACACTAGTGCATACATTTGAAAAAATTTCATCTAACTGCACACCTAAATTCTCAACAGTTTATTGCATCTCAATTATGTCTTTATTTAAGAAAATATTTGAGGAATGCCTGGGTGGCTCAGTTGGTTAAGCGTCTGCCATTGGCTCAGGTCATGACCCAGTCCCACATTGGGCTCCCTGCTCATCAAGGAGCCTGCTTCTCCCTCTGCCTGCCCCTCCCCCTCTCTCTTCCTCTCTCTGACAAATAAATAGATAAAATTTTTAAAAAGAAAAAAGAAAATATGTGATAGGAGAAATGTCTCTCTGCTGTGTGGTAAATTAATAAGACAGCAAAACTGACATCAGAAAGGTACTTTAGGTGGCTGATTTAGTAACCTAGGTGACAGATGATGTTGAGTTTAATTCTATGATCAGACCTATTAGGCACAAAGAAAAATGACGTTAATCATGACCTTGAATAGTAAAATATCAGCTTGGGTTATCTCATTATTCTCCAGGTTCCACCCATTGCTTCCATTTCAAATCTAATATAGATGTTGCAATCAAGAGTAACAACATGGATTTGCTCTGAATAATCTGTTGAGTAATTGTGCTAAGAAACTCAAAGACAGTGGTTT
Source organism: Taxidea taxus jeffersonii (assembly GCA_003697995.1). Classification (NCBI taxonomy): domain Eukaryota; kingdom Metazoa; phylum Chordata; class Mammalia; order Carnivora; family Mustelidae; genus Taxidea; species Taxidea taxus. Next base: position 59,524 of record ML110991.1, on the reverse strand, counting down.
CACACTATCTCTGAAAAAAAGATCCTTATTTGCATGTCATTAAGGAAGCTGTGTTCAAGAAGTTCCATGTGTCAGCATTTATTTTCTTATTATACTGGAACCTAATCTACATCTGTTAGAAATACTAAGTTTACAATAATGATCTAAAATTAATGACTGGTATAGGCATTCTACAAACTTAGGGACCTCTCCCCTATTTTCTTATCTTACACAACTTAAGGTAGGGAACTGAAGACAAGGTAGGGAACTGAAGACTAAGAGAATTTTTATTAAGAAAACCTCACCTGCACTCTCCTAAGATTTGGATTTAACAGATGTTAAGATACTTCTGCTTCTAGGAATATCCCAGGAAATAATGACCTTGTAGTAATACCAAAAACAATAACAAAAATGACAACATATAAGAGATGCTTACTATGTGTCAAGCCCTTACCATGTATCATATCAATTACTACTCAAACTTATGAATAATTATTATCTTACTTTTTTATATATGAAGAGATTAAGGCTATATGAAGGTAAATGAGGGCCAGCAAGTAATGATAGGGATAGGAATTTAAATCCTTGTCAAGTGTGGCTCCATAGCTTATACTCTTTAAGGGCCACACTGTACCATAGGACCTGCTTGCTCTTTTGTTTTTGTTGGCAGCTATACATGCTGAACTTAGAGCGAGATACTGTCAGAAAGACAAAACGATTTTCTTTCTTCCTTTTTAAAAAGAAGACAAATTTCAGGGAAAACAAAATGCAATTTCCATTAATTAAAAAATAATTAAGCATTTTTAGAGGCAAAGCACTTCTCTAAAAGCCTGGGTTATATAAGTAGACAAAACAGTATCTCTGCTTTCACCAATCCTGGCTTCTACTGAGGGAAACAGAAAATAAAACATAATAAACCAGTAAGCAACATAGTATAAAATTACCTACCTGATTACTGAAGGCTCAAACTATAAGAAAGGATAAAATCATAGATGAGAATAAGCGGAATTGTGGGTACAAGGTTGAGTGCTGTTTACAATATTACACTGAATGATCAGTATAGGCCTCACTGGAAAGGTACTATTTGAGCAAGTCCTAGAAGTGAATTAGCCAGTGGATATCTGGGAGAAATACATTGCATAGGGAACAGTATATTAAATATACTTTCCCTGTTGTTATCATAACCAATGTCTCAGAACAGGGAAAAAATAAGTGAAGAGTGTTGGACTCTCATTTAGTACAAATGTAGTAGTTCTGCCAAAAGGAAGAAGACTTTTCTAGAGAAGGCTAAAAACCAGTCTGGGTTCCTTTTCCTTCACCTACCTTGTAGCCACATAATAGAAGTTTAAGGATTCAATGAGAGAGGCATTCTTGTATAAGAAGCTAACTGGCCTATGAGTAGAAAGAGCTGTGCAATTTCTTATCCCCTCTTCCCACAGAGATACTTGCACCACCTCTAGCTCAAGGCAATTAAAAAAGGAAGTCAAGAAACCCACTCATAGATGTCTACCATGATGGAAAACTAACAAGGGCAATGGCTATCTCTACCACAAATAGAAAACTTGCATACCGGCTTCTTACTGCTCTGGGAGCACAAAGTGGATAGAGAACTCTTAGGTAAATATGCCCTGTATTCTCTGTAATCTGAGTGGTCCAAATGACTACTCTAGATGGATTATTTCCTGAAAAAGTGTAAAGGTAATAGGCAGGTTTGAATAACCCGAATAGTGAATCAGAGTGAGAGAGACCTTCACTTCCAGAATCTGACAGGCAGTTTTGCTGAGTCCATCCATCAGTCCATTCATTCTTCCTTCCTTCCTTCCCTCCCTCTCCTAAACGAAATGGAGGTAAAACAAACAGTCATGTTGGAATCATCTTTAAAAACTGTCTATTTTTAGAAAGAGATAATGCTGGCAGAGAATCGGGCTGGATGTATTTTGGAGTGGAGCTGAAGGGGTGTCATCCTACATCAGCCATCCTATAGCATAACTCATGTCAGGGAATAGTGCAATGCTTGAGGTCCCCAAAAGTGGAAAGGAGAAAGACAGTTATCTTCAGGGAACCCATCCAACACCCCCATGAAAGAATAACTCAGCATTTAGGTATCTGTCACCCAGGGATCACAATTTAAGATCTTTCTGCTCCTTTAATTACCTTCTTTCCCTCCACTCCAATCTCACAAAAAAGTCAAGAATTTAAGAGAGAAGGAAAGGCCTAACAAAAAAGTGAAGAAATAGTGTCAGACTAAAGAAATCTTAGGTTAAGTTTGATCAGAGAATAGAAGAAAAAGCAAAACAAAAACTCAATGGGAGACTGAAAGATGAATTTAGAGGAGAGTTTAATACCTCAAAATGAGATTATTCTACACTTTTAAATGAATAGAAAATTCATGGGATTTACCTTAGATATTATCCAGGTATGGGGAAAAGAGATTCAACAGCAGATGAGCTTTGAAGAGGAATATAACTTCTAGACAATACCTACCTATGTATGTTCAATACTTGGTGTTCAATAAATCTGTTATTGGGAAATTCGAGCAGATATTAAGTATCCTCTAATAAAAGACATGAAATTAAAGATCTACAAAAATCCTTAGAAAAAACAAAAGATGCAATTGAAGGAACTATACTAAATATTAAAGTAGAAATAATACTACTACTTCAATATCTGGATAGCTCTGTCTTCAATATGTATTTTCTTAAAGATTTCATTTCTTTATTTTAGAGAGAGACTCAGCAGAGGCATGCGCGTGCACGCACAGGCGCGCGCAAGCAGGGACAGCTCAGAGTTGGAGGAGAGGAACAGACAGACTCTGCACTGAGCATGCAGCCCAATGTAGGGCTTGATCTCCTGATCCTGAAATAATGACCTGAGCCAAAATCGAGAGTCTGAGGCTTACCTGACTGAGCCAGCCAGGCACTGCTATCTGCAATATATAAATATTTACACTTGATATTTTTACACCTCAATCATATAAGCAACCGCTTGATTAACTCTGGCATTTAGTAACATCAAAGTGCATATGCTTTAATATTAAAGGAATGTGAAGTTACAACTAGAAATTGGGGCTTCATTTTCTTCTGGGAATATTTGCATGCACATTCTTATTATCTCTCTAGTCTCATGAGTTTGAAAAGGAAGATAGTGATATGATAGCCACAGGAAATGAGATATGGAGAAATTAAGGCACTAGTTCAAGTCTTCTTGAATATTAGTTGTAGAACAGGATTAAGACTCCCCTACTCACATTCCTAGGGCAATAATCCAAATTACACAAGTATAACCAGCCCTCTTCTTTCCAAAGGTAAGAAAATACTTGGATTGTTTTGAGATATAAAAGGCCTCTCCAGTTGACTTTACTGGGAGGGTTATTTGCTATTCATTTCTCCCATTTTCTAGAGAATAAGTAACCTTTAAAAGAAAATAAAAAGCCTTATTTAAGTTACACATTAATGGCTTAGAGTAAAATAAAATTTAACTCCCAATCATATTAATCTCTATAATATTATGATAAGAGTACAAAATATGGTAATAATTCTATATCATTATAAAAATCATTGTATAACTCTACAAAGTACAATGTAAATGCTAAATTTATATTACACATTCCACCCATTAATAAGGAAAACCATATGAATACCAAATAACTTAATAATGGGGAAAACAAGAATGTTTTTTAAAGCAAAGATCCTTTGTAATAATTGAAACCCTGCCATAAACTCAAGTTTGGTTGTAGAACAAAAGTCTATGTAGTGAGACAAAAATGTATACCTGTTCCCTTTCAACCACAAGTATGTATTATTCTAGCAAGGCCTACCTTGCTATTTAAACTGTGAAAATCCTGTCTTGGAATGACTAGGAATTGTGACAGTGACAAGAAGCCATAGCCCTACTATCATATTTACAACAAAGGTAAGGTTAGTCTTAATTTCAACTTGAAAAATTCTTGATATAGAAGCAGATTTTCAAGTATGAAACAGAAAAACATGATCGTTAAATATTCTATAATTCAATTATTATGAGAAGATTATTCTAAATGAAGCCTGTAATATCAGAGAGACATTTATGTAACTATTTAAATTAAAAGCCAATTCTTAAATTCCTGCCTACAATCTAAATGTTTTATCTAGAGGGTGGTGGGCAGCGAGATTCTGAGAAATACTGGGTGATAATATTTCTTTTTTTTTTCCCTCTGCAGGTAGATGTTTGCCTCAGGGTAGATTATTAGAAATGGTGTATTTACAACCAAGCAATTAAGTATGCTAAGGAAATTATTTTTTTCTATATAAAACCAAGTGGCACATTTGGAAAGATAGGACAAAGTAAGGTTGTATGTAGAGACTAATTCTGTTAACTAACAGGCTTAGAGTGAAGAATCACAATGTCCCCTCTACATGAAGGATCATAGCCTGTTTAAATTTAAAAATGATGAGAAAATTGGTTATGGGATAAAAAAACTTCAACAGCTCACAAAAAAGTCTCCTAAAGCATTTCTGTTCAGGCAACAGCTAAGAACAGAAAATATTTATGAATCTTTAACTCAATTTTCTTTTTTTATATTCAGTTGCTAGTACTTCAAAGTTAGGATTACACTGAGGATCAAAAAGTCAATCAAATTCATCTCCACTCAATCTATCCTTGAAAATAAATCCATTGTTACAAAAATCTTGCTTTATTCCAATAGAAATAACAATGTATCCTACCAATTTATTCCAATTATTCTAAAAATTTTCCAATTTTATTTATTAGTTCCAATTTATTCTAAAAATTTTTCTGTTTTATCTCCATTTCTTATTAGTGTATTTTTACTATGAGACAGAATGTAGTTACATTGAAAGAGTTTATAAGATTGTGAAATTTGTTTTAAAACCCATATGTATGAGTAGTTGTACATAGACTGTATGTAGTTAATGAATATAATTACACACATTCATACGTATATGCATATTTTATTTTTTCAGCCAATGTTTCCTCACACATGAGTTGTATTTATTAAAATTCTTTATAGGTAATTCTTATGCTTCGTGGTTTGTATAATATGCCCAATGACTTTCAAATAAAACATTCTATATGTGAAATTGATTCATTATGCTCAGTTGAATAATGAAGTAGCAATAATCAAAGCACTTGTAAATATTAAATATCATGACAAATAAGCTTTTGAAATCAGCAAAGTAAATACCACTTTTCTTCAATGTGTGGTCTAAGGCACTTGTTGAAAATGAATATTCCAGAATTCCATCCCAGACATAATGATTCAGAATTTTGTAGTGTATGGTTCAGGAATCTCCATTTTAGCAAGTTTTCTAGGTGATTCTTTTGATAGCACTATATACAAGATTCAGGACAGTTTATATAACTTTGAGGTTCAGAAATTAATATTCCACACATAAGAAGAGATACTAGCTATTAACATCCTCACCTCAATGTTTTATATCCTTCCTTTATTTTTGTATAAGCACAATATAATAAATTTAATCAATTTAATAAAGACAAAAACTTATTCCTTGCAATTATGGAAATGAAAATGTCAGTAAAATGTTTGGGGTTTTTTAATTCCTCTTCAACTTTCTAGGTGCTTCTACTTCCGCTATTTACCCAAAAGGCCTCTTTTAATTTGGCTCCCAGTATCCCACATTTTCGCAGATGATTTTTGTCCTTCTTTAGAATCAGCTTTAGACATCAAAGCTTCTATTTCCATCCAGCCCTATTCAGCCACTCAAATGGCTTTTTTTTTTTTTTGTGGGGTTGCAGCAAACTGAAACTCTGATCACATTCTCTGCACTAAACTGCAATGACTCCATTCCCTCTCATTACTGACAAAATGTGAAAATCCTATTGGAGAGTTTACATGACACATAGTTCCCATTCTTCAGAGCTATTTATAAAGTCATCTAAGTTAGTATGCAAAGAATTAAACATTAAAATGTACCACTAAGTTTTACTTTTTACATAATAATTGGAAAAGAAAAGTCAGAGCTGTGGCAATGAAAAGACATCTTAAACATGATACCATCATGAATAATAAAATTACATATTTTTCATTAAAACAAGTCCATCAGAGATAAATAATAATGTATTCACCTATTTAGTCAAAAAACTGTTTACTAAGATAGACATGCATAGGAAGGAAAGACCTATTTCCCTGTCTTGTCTAAATTTCAATCCACAGGTCTCATAAATTCTAGGAATGTGAGAATGATTTTCTAACCATAAACAACTACCAACTCTGTAACTTCTGAAACAAATTAAGAGCTACACATAACATTAGACAGAAAAACATATGTGCAAATTTTAAATAGAAAAAATGTTTTTTCAGGATTCCACTCAAATGTATTGCACATGAAACATTTCCAGTAAAAGGCTGTCTCCACTACTTAATCTCATAGTCATAATAAAAACACATTCTATTTTAAAGTAAAGGGGAAAGGTATGAAAAGTGCTGAAAGAATTAAGCAGACCCTCTCTCTGCTTAGAAACTCCAGAAAAAAAAAAAAAAGCTTTCACACCTTATTTTCTCTGAGTCTCTTCTTAATCAGAAATATGCATCTCCCATTACCTACCCTAGAGAATGGAGGACCAAAGAAGTTAACTCAAAATTTTTTGATAAAATAATAGCTTAACTCCTCTCCCTTTTATCTCCTTTTGTTACAACTACTACATAAGAGTGTCAACTCCCATGAAAACCTTAGGGCAATGGCTTGATTTCTTCTATAGATATTTTTTCACTTTTTTGGGGGGGAGGGCAGTATGAGAGTAATTCTTATAGAGTTTACTTCAAAATGACAGTATAAAAGAAAGCAAGAAATGTAAATAATCAACCTCTAACTTGCCTTTGGTCCTGGCTGGACATCCTGAGGGAATGTATATGTGTGGTGCAGGGGCTGGTTAGGTGTGTAGATAAATAATGCTTTTAGGTGGAGGAATATTCCCTGATACTTTTGGTGCAATAAAGTTCAAGAAAATTTAGATGCAAAACACATCAGAGTACACACTGGCTCAGAGTTTGGGGGGAATTCATCTCCCCTCTTCCCATCTTTTCCATTTAGTGCAGCAAGGCTTTAAGGCATCAGTGCCTAACTTGACAATTTTGGCTTAACATTCACCTGGTTCAGCTTATTTTTTTCAACACTGCAGCAAGACCAAGTCTTTTCTAATCATATGTCCTCTCCATGCATTCATCAACTAAATTCTCCACCCCATGCCCCCTCCCAACTTCAAGGAGAGGGTGGGGAAATCAGAACAGGGCTCCCAAAGGTCATTAGTACTACTTGGCTCCTTTGGCCTTCCATCTGTACTATAGGAATGTCCTATATAGAATTAGATATCCTATGGGGTTAGATAAGCCTCTTTCCTTTTGGCCCTAACTGGGACTGCTGTCCCTGGTGCTGAACCATGTTTGCCCATCAGGGAATCTGCTGCCAGGTCAATGGGGCTGAATAGAAAATCTGGCTGACTGATCTTAAAGAATGCTCAGGTGCAGGAACAAGCAATACTTTGGTGAACAGGAACAGAACCCCTCCCCCCCATACACACACACACACACACACACACACACACACACACACACCTCCTGGGTATTCTCCAGGATCCCGTTTGCAGTTTTCTCCTCCAGACCCCCACCCAAAACGCCTCCAACATGGCCTCAAATGCCGGCTTGTATCAGCACAGCCCACCTCGATATCAGATTGCAGTATTATGAAAATGCTACCCCCCAAACACAAAGTCTTTATGACGTTAGCTTTTCTACTCTAAAACAAAACAAATAAAATCTAATAAATTAATAAACCAAAGTGACCTTCTTCTTCCTCTATTTTCTACCCTGTATTTTCACATTCTCCTAAATTATAACCCCATATCCTAGAACAGTGTTTAAAATCTGGGTGGTCTCCCTAGTTCCACATCCCCACCCCCTCCCCCACCCCTCCGGAACAAAACAACGCTGAAAACAGCACATCTTACCCAGGGTAGAGCGATAGCAGGAGCAGAATCCACACCGTCATTTTCTGTGAAAATACAGGAGTCGAGTAGTCTGAGCTTCCTGTGCTCCATATATTTGTCGAACTCATCGTTTTTTTTTTTTTTTTTTTTCCTCCTCTGCCTCTAGTCTCTTGGTTGCAGAAGAATCCCTCCCCTTCGTATTATTATTATGCTTATGATCTGATGGTGGCTCCCCCCACCTGCCTCTAGTAGGTCCCGACAGTGGGGAGCTGTATTGCCATCAGCTTTGGGAATTAATATTCAGGGGGCAGAAATAAGATCGGCACAAACGCTTGCAGATACCATCAAAGCGTCAGCTCTGGGAGCGGCTTCCAAGTCTGGGGGAATAATGTATTTGAGGCAGGGGGAGGGTAAGGGAGAGACGCACACGGAGACAAATAAGGGAGAGAGATGCGCGCACACTCTACACATACTCATGCCCCTCACACTCACACATACTTCCCCAAGTCCATCATTTTAGGTCTGTTTATTTGTTTGCTCTGTTTAGATTTCTTTTTCTTTTTCTTTTTTTTTCTTCTTCTTTTAGAGTGGGAAGGCAGGGGTAGGGCTGTGTGTGTGTGGTGTGTGTGTGTGTGTGTGTGTGTGTTTAAAAGAAATTTTAAAAAAGATCAAAGAGTCTCTGCGCAATTAACTATCACGCAGATTAACTCTGAGGTCAAAGTGGAAGAGATGCTTGCTGCTGCAGCACGAATTAACACATGCGTGGTCTCTTCCAATGCTTTTAAACTCCTTACTGCACACACAAGCATGGAAGGACTGACTTTCATGGGGACAAGAGATGCCTTAACAACCCAGTAAATTGTATCACCAATGACAGAAGGTTTTGTCTCATCAGATCTGCCAAGAATCCTTATTAAAATCATGCAGTCTTAGAAATCATGGTTACACTGTAGGGGGAGGAGGGGCAGACAGTGGGGGAGGAATGGCTCTTTGTAATATCCTGTAGGGAAACAGATTTGGTGAATTTTCAATTTGAATGAAGGGAGGAAACATTATAGAATTAAAAGACATGAAAAAATTCCATGCTCCCCAGGATTCACTCCTCCACTTTCTGTTCCCCATCTCCAGTGAAAATATAAAGACAAAAACTACTTGAAGATTGAAGAATATAATAGCACTGACATAGCTGCTTGAGTAGAGAATACAGAGCACAAAATGGGGGCCGCTTTTGGAAGAGAGTTGGACAGAGGGGTAAGGTCAAGAGGACATTTAACTCTGTAAGGAGATTTCTATTTGCTGTGTGGGGACTGACTTTTTTTTGTTCTGCTTGGTGACAATCCTTAAAATTTGTGGGGTAGATGAGTCGTGTTAGCATGCTTCCCTCTTGCCTACAATGTTACCATGGATACTGATACATGGGAGATATCCCTCTGTGCCATCCTAGTTCGTCTGCCACAGAGGAAACCCCATTACTCATCACCATAAAGAAGAAAGTGAAAGAGTGTTTCAAGTTTTCTGTAGAGTCCACAGCAAAGATGTACATGGAGAAATATGGGTGAAGAGGACAAATCAGACCCCTTGCTGGTATATAGCAGGGTGTCACTTCAAAAGCTGTGTCTTTTCTACAGGAAGAAAGACTTCCAGTTGGGGAACGTTAGTATGGAGTCCAGGAAGCATATGAATCTAACAGGAAATGAATAGGTCCACACTCCACCAGCAACCCTAAGGACTGCTCAAGGCCAGCAGAATTACTGATAGCTCCTGCCAATGACAGAAGTTAAGGAGACTTATTCTGAAAATGAAACAAAAAATGCCTAACAGACATACCTGGAATCCTGCACACCTTCAGAAAACTGCCCTACTTTATGGCATTGGAACAAAATCTAATCAAAACAACACTATTCACAAGCAGCAATTGGCTTCTTTCTATTGTGATTAAAACAGAGGAAGAACTAATGCAAATCCCTATCTTTGTAATTCTCTTGTTCCTTGCTGCGCTGAGGAACTTTGGCCCTCGTTATATTTACATTTATTTACAAAACGAGGCTGAGTTGTTAATAGCTGTATCTTTGCTTTTAGTGAAGATACCCTATTGTGTTTTTGTAGACTAGGGCCCGAGGCCTACCAAAACCCAGTCAGGGAGAGAAATGAAAGGAAAGGGCTGTTTCCGAGTAAGTCAAGTGGTGGAAACATACACACTTGGAGAGTTACTATACCCCATTGGAATGAGTTTCCGCTCCTCATTCCAGTTAGAGTTGCCAGAGGAACTGGGAATAAAACTATGATAAGGATCCCAATTTTTAAAACACAAAGGAGGACACACCAAACACAGGCAGGCCCTTAGGTTCAAATACTGTTTCATACCACCTAAAATTGATGGGGCACCTGGGTGGCTCAGTGGGTTAAAGCCTCTGCCTTCAGCTCAGGTCATGATCTCAGGGTCCTGGGATCGAGCCCGCATCGGGCTCTCTGCTCAGCAGGGAGCCTGCTTCCCCCTCTCTCGGCCTGCCTCTCTGCCTGCTTGTGATTTCTCTGTCAAATAAATAAATAAAATCTCTAAAAAAAAAAAAAATTTGATGTGAAAATTCGGTCTTCTTGCAGTTTTGCAACATTTTTTTTAGTGACAAGCATATTAACCTGGAAGAATGAATGCTTTCAGATTCACAAAGTAGTAAATTCATACACTAATCCCTTGTCAATATCACAATGATCTCCATAAACTCTAATCTATTTTAATAATGGAATACCTCTCAGCATATTAAGAGAATCTGTGGAGGAAATTTTACTTTGTATAGTATTTGGGTACAATTTTACTGGCACTATTCCTGGTTAGACTTCGGTTTGTCTCTGTGGGCCTGTGGGTGCTCTGAAGAAAATTATGTTAATGTGTTTTTTAAGACTTTGCAATATTAAATTCACTGGTAATTGTAAGACACTTTATTCACTAATTTTTTTCTAATTTTTTAAATTTTTATTACCTTTTAGTTACATACTTAAGAAAATATGTTTATAATGCATATTTAAATAACTATTATGTGCTAAGTATGATGGCTATACTTTCATTGTAAATAATATATGTATTTATGTGCATATATTTATATTAAAATTTAAAAATTATTGTAAAATAGAAAGGAAAAAACTACCACCTGCATTCTATCATCCAAGCAAGCTGTTCTCAATATCCTAGAGATTCATTTCGCAGTTTTTTCTGAATAAAATTTTATTTTTACTTTTAATTTGACATTCTACTATTATTACTATTATTATATTATGACTATGCTCAAAAGTGAATTATGAGGTCAAATGTTAGACCAGTTTGACTATTGATACCAAATGTCTCATCACTTGAGGAATTAAAACATATTACTTAGGTTCTAGTTCTGATAATGATGAAATTGACTAGCCATCCTGAATATAATAATTTTAAATGGTAGACAAAATATAAAATAAACAACTGTGTAAAATACTAGAATGTTGAACACTTGAGCACAGAAAGACAAAACTGAATTGGAGGAGATCTAAGATTATGTGGCTTTTCCACTGAGGGCGGTTAAAGGATGACCAATTTTTCCCTATTTGCCATGAACTTGCCCGGTATTAGCATGGGAAGTCCCACATCCCAGGAAAACCCTCAATCCTACAGGGACAGGATGGCTAGAATCCAAAGGCAGCTATTTTATGGTTGGAGATTTATTTTGTGTGTATGTATGTAAAGATTTTATTTATTTATTTGACAGAGAGAGAGAATAAGCAGGGGGAGCACAGGAGGGAGAAGCAGGCTCCCCACTGAGCAGGAAGCCCAATGTGGGCCTTGATCCCAGGACCCTGGGATCATGACCTGAGCAGAAGGAAGACACCTAACCAACTGAGCCACCCAGGCACCCCCTGGTCTGAGATTTAAAAAGAGGGTGTGGGCCTGCCAGAGCCTCTCAAACTGAGGGCAGAAATCACAGAAAAGAGTAACAACAAAGGAAGGTAAGACTCCAAATCTGTATGCAAACTACCCTTAGATGTTTGTGTTTGGGTAAAAGGGGGGAAAGACACCAAGAAGCCTGGGGAAAAGCAAAAACTGAAAGAAAAAAAAAAGACTGAAAAAGCTGAACCATAGTTCTGTGGCCACTCACTGCAGGAGATACTGAGTTTCGAGTCCGAATCCACCAAGTTAGAGGATCATAATAAATACCTACACTTTCCTTAGAAACCCTAGAAGGACCAAACCCTTCTCTATTCTAGGACTAAGGATTTGCTCTAAACCTAAGGACAAAACTGAAACTAACCTAAAAACAGTACAAACTAATCCTGCACCAGACGGAAGTCCATTTGCTAGTAACTCCTAATAAAACAAAAATCAACATTATTTAGGGGATTCTTAAAAATCAGAATGTCAATAATATATAAGTTGTATTGATACATGGTACAATTCTTTGATGCGTGATTTTAAAAAAAGATACATGAAGCACGGGGTAAGAGGACACTTTTTTTTTTAATAGCATTCAATATGAACCAACAAAACCTGAGATCCAATTAGCAAATAAGGGATATCAGTCAACTGTATTAAATAGTTCAGTGACTTAAAGGAAGATATGGTTATGATGTTTATGTGGTCAATGAGTGTAGACTAGGGACTCCCAGCAAAGAAATGGAAACTTAAAAAAAAAAGGCAAATTCTAGAACTGAAATTTATAATGACTGCAAGGAAAAGTTTATGCATGAGTTTTAACAACAGATTGGCAATTGCAGGACAGTAGAAGAAATAACCAGTAGACTTGAAGATAAATCAATAAAAATTATCTAACATAAAAAACACAGAAAAATGTTGAAAAAAAACTTAAAAGAGCTACTAAAAACCTGTGTAACAATATCAAGCCTCCTAATAAAGTAGTGTAGGAGGAGAAGAAAGAGAATAAACCAGAAACATATTTAAAGTAATAATGGCCAAAAAATTCCCCAAAATTGATGAAAAATATTACATTAGATCCAAGAAGCTCAGAGGACTCCAAGCACGGTAAACATAATGAAAACTACTCCTGAAAACTTTACAGTCACACATCTAAAAACTAAAGACTAAATGAAAGCTTTAAAATTATTCAGAGAACAATGAAACATATTAATTGCTAGAGGCTAATAATGCAATGATGGTTGACTGATGAAAAATTAGGGTCAGGAAACAGTGGGTGACATCTTTAAAGTACTGAAAGAAAATGTATACATCGAATTCTAAATCTAATAAATGGATCCTTCAAAACTGAAGAAAAAAAGACATTTTCAAATAAAGGCTGAGAGAATTTGTCACCAGCAGAAATGAGAGAGAAATAAATTGTCCAGGCTGAGGGAAAGTGATACTATATGGAAACTCAGATCTATACAAATGGAGAGCATCAAGCATAGTTAATATTTGAGGAAAATAAACCACATATTTTATTGTGTTCCCTTTAAAAGAGATCTGAACTTTTAAATGCAAACATTGTAACAGCTCATCTTGGAGTTATAACACATATATGCATAGGAACACAAAGTATCCTAGAGCTGGAGTTAAGTTATACTGTTCCAAATTTCTTCTATTTCATGAAGTGATATAATAGTAACTATAAATATACTTTGATAAATTAAAAATGAAAATGGCAATCCTTAAAGCACCACTGCAAATAATATAGAAATGTATAGCTAAATATCAATAGAAAAATTAAAACCAAATACTAAAAAAATAATTCATATATGAAAAAGAAGGCAGAAAATTATAGATGGGGAGAAAACAATGAGACAAGGAGAATACAATTAGCAAAATGCTGGCTGCAAATAGATATAAATTTTAAAAAAGAGTATTAGAAGAGATAAAGTACTATTTCTTACAATGACAAAAGGATTGATTCATCAAGAGGACATAAATATTATAAAATTTTACACACCTAATAGAGCTTAAAATGAAATGAAGCAAAAGCTCACAGTAGAAATAGATATACCCCACACAGTTGGCAATATTAAAAGTCTTCTGACTTCTCATTTACAGAACACTATACTCAATAATTGCGCAGTAAAATAACAGATCTACATACTTTTCAACTGTTCATAAAATAACCCTCAATAAACTTCAAATTTTGAAAGCACAGTGTATATTCTCTTACAACAGAATTCAATACTAAATCAATGATAGAGAAATTCCGAAAATTTTGAAAATTGAACAGTATAGTTCTAAATAATTCATAGATCAAAGAGGAAACCACATTTGCCTCAAAACAAAAGAAAATACGTTTCAAAATTTGTTTTGTGGAACTAAAGCAGAACTTGGAGGAAACCTTTTTAACTGTCAGTATACAGAAAAGAAGAAAAATTAAAATCAAATTTCTAAGTTTTTCTGGCTTTGGAAGCTAGAAAAAATAAATTGAGTTCTACATATACATAGTCATTTGATTTTCAATAAAAGGCATTTCAAAGTGGACAGCTTAATATTTTAAAACAGTGATGTTGGAACAGATGGGTAATTTTTATTTTATTATTATTACTTTCTACATAGGCTCCATACCCAATGTGGGGATTGAACTCGGACCCTGAAATTAAGAGTCACATGCTCTACTGACTGAGCCAGCCAGATACCTCTAAATAGGCAATTAAAAAAAAATAATATCCTTTGTCTTTTATTCCATCATACATGCACAAGCTAAAAATTACAGTTTTTAGAAAGAAGCACTACCTTCATGAATTTAGGGTAAGCAAAAATTTCTTAGAGAAGTTATAAAAATTAAGCATAAAATATGACATTGATAAATTGGGACTTCAGAAAAATAAAAATTTTTGTTTATCATAAGAGACTACTGAAAATAATGAAAAGACAAGTTACAAAGAGGGAGAAAATATTAACAATGAAAATATCTAGCAAAGGACTTATATCCAGCAGACATAAAGAAATCCTTTATCTAATTAGCAAAAATGCTAACAACCTAATAAAAATGATCAAAATACTTGAAAAGACATTTAAGGAAAAAATGTATATCTAATAAGTACATGAAAAGTTTCTCATTGTCAGCATTCACCAAGAAAATATGAACTGAAACCACAATGATACCTCTTCACATTAACAAAACTGGCAATACCAAATTTTTTGAGTGTAGAGAGAAACTATAATTCAGACATTTTCTGATGAGAATGTAAAATGGTACAGCCATTTGCAAAAGCTTTGGGCAGTTTCTTACAATGTTAAATATTCACTTGTCATATGCCAAAGTGATTCCACATCAAGGTATTTATCAAAGAAAAATAAAAATAGGTGTGCCACCCCAAAAAAGCCCTGTACAAGAAGTTTGTAGAAGATTTATCAGATTTGGGGGATGCCTTGGGGGGAGCCTCTGCCTTCGGCTCAGGTCATGATCTCAGGGTCCTGGGATCAAGCCCCCGCATCCGGCTCTCTGCTCAGCAGGGAGCCTGCTTCCTTCTCTCTCTCTCTGCCTGCCTCTCTGCCTACTTGTGATCTCTGTCAAATAAATAAATAAAATCTTTTAAAAAAAAAAAAGATTTATCAGATTTGGAACAATCCAAATATCATCAATAGGAGAATGGATAATCAGATTCCATGCCATACTTATAAAATGGAAAAATGCATTAGTTAGTGTTCCTAAGAGTAACTTACATGCAGCATACACGCACTCATATAAATATACACACACACACACATACATGCATCCAAGAACATAGTTGAATTTCAAAAAATATTGTGTTAAGTAAAAGAAGCCAGGCTGAAAAAAAATACATAAATTAAAAAAAAGATCCCAGTTATATGATCTTCAGGGGTGAAGGGCTAAAGTGATGCCATTTAGAGGCAGCAGCCATTTTGTTGTTTATATTAAGCTGAGAACATCCCAAAGTGGTTCCTCCATATGCAAATAAGGGATTGGACATGAGCCAATAGAAGTGGTTCCTCCATATGCAAGTGAGGGATCGGATATGAGCCAATAGGAGTTCTCTATGCTAACAAAGGATAGAAAAACAACCAGTAAGGAAAACTCCCTGCCAGCAGTTTTCTGAACTGACCAACCCTCATCAGACAACACAGCTTAAGTAACCTCAAACACCAATCATTTTAAAGGTCGCCTATACGTGTAACCATGTGACTATGTACTCTTTGCGGGTGAAATTGCCTTTATAATCCCTATAAAATTCCAGCTGGGGGCTTCCTCCTAGACGCCACTGTGTCAGTGTATAGGACGAGGTCCGAGCTGCAGCCCACCTGAATAAAGCCTTGCTTTTGCATTTCGGGATGTCTGGCTCTCGGTGGTCTTCTTGGTGGTGGTCCTGCGATCTGGGCATAACAAGGGGCAGCAAAAAAAAGTCCATGTGACTAAAATCAGAATGGAGCTTCCCTAGAATAGATGTGAATTAACTGGTTGAAGCACAGGAGAGATCTCTGGGATGAAGGAAATATTTTCTATCTTGATTAGGAAGGTTGTTAAACACAGGCTTATCTCCTGATAAAAGTTTCCAAATTTACACTAAGATCGAACCATTTCACTGTATGTTAATTTCACTTTAGTATTAAATTTTATTAATAAATAACATCCATATCAATAAGCATAATTTGCCTCAGGCACAGTGTTGTGTGACGGGCATTATATTATCCTCCTTGAAAAACTATAAGGCAGAAAAATTCCCTGGAAATTTTCCACATGGAAAGATTAAAGTTTAGGGAGGTTAAATTATTTGCCCAAGATAACCCAGAGTTATTATATAGTCTATGGCAGAGCAGATTTTAAAGATAGGCAATATGTTTTAAGAAAACTGAACTCTTAAGCATAAGTATGCAGTTTCTGAGTAACATGATGGTGATTAAGAAAAGTTATCATCTTCTCTAATTACGAGCTATAATAAAACTTTAGGGGCAACATGATAGAATATAAAGAACAGAGTCCAGAGTCAGGTTCTGTCATGAACTCTGGCTTTAGGAAAATTACTTCATGTCCTTAGGATTTATTTTCTCATCAATAAAATGAGGGATGATACAGGTGACATAGATGGATCCTTTCTGTGCTAACATTCAGTAACCTAAGATTCCAATAGCATTTTAAAGGTAGTGGATGGAGTGTCTATAGTTCCTCCAAAAAGGTTAGCTCCTTTCATTACAGCGTGACATTAACAGGGTTGATGTCTGTTATTGCACCGTTGGCTTGGTTATCTCAATCTTGGTCTCCTTCTGTCTCATGGGAAACTCAAAGTATTTCATTGCTCAGGGTACTGGATGAGCCAGATTTATAGCTGGAGTCTATTTTCCCATAATTGAATCTGTACTGACCTTGAATATGCTTTGTCCAATAGAATGTACAGATGTGTGAGTTTTTAAGTATGGGCCTCAAAAGGCATCTCGACTTCTAGCTTCCTCTCTTTGGAATGCTCTTGCCATCATGTAAAAACATCAGTTTTCCCTAACAACAGGGCATTTACTTTAATTTTCAGTGCACTTTTCTAAGCACTTAAGAAGAGGGCTTGGCACATAGTATGTACTCACTGAGTATTTACTAAAATCTAAAAGTTGAATCTTACCAAGTATCCTCCAGAAACAAGTCAGTTTACATTTGCCATAACAGTGAATGAAGGCCATGTTGGCCATTCTTTCAAAACAATTTTTTTTTCAAACTATCAAAACTGTGGTCTGAAAACTGCAGGCATTCTCAGCATTTACTTAGCATGGCACACAACGTAAGAATTTGATCAATGCTGTGAATTACCTTGTAATGATTCTCAGATGTTCCAGGCAATCATGACACAGTAAAGCAGATTTCTTCCAGGCTAATGTTTCTAACCATTAATGATGTACCTCCCAGGGATTTTCTCTTAGCCTTTGGAGTCACAGGAGTGTGATTTAGTGTGACAATGTTAGTGGATAAGACTGGTGGGAGAGATGCCTGGAGCTGTAGTATGAACTCCCCTCCTACTGGCTCCAGAATCAAGTACCCTATATAAGAAGATTATAAACCACAGGGGAAAATAAGGACAAATGAAAACGATAGCAAATGATTACAGTGATAATTTATGGCATTCTTCAAATGCATTTAATTTCCCTTTATTTTTCTTTTTGTTCAGTTGAAAGGTCACTCAGCTTTTAGATGGTTGATTTCATTTTTAAAAAATTTTAATTGTGGTAGAAAACACAAATACAATAATTACTGAAACATCTCAGTATATTTGACACAGTTTGCATCAGCAGAAAACAAATGTGAAAACTTTGAAAAAACTCAATATGGATCTACCAAACTGTAAGAATGTTCAGCTTAGGGGCACCTGGGTGGCTCAGTGGTTTAAGGCCTCTGCCTTCGGCTCGGGTCATGATCCCAAGGTCCTGGGATAGAGCCCCACATTGGGCTCTCTGCTCAGCGGGGAGCCTGCTTCCCCCCCCCCCCGTCTCTGTCTCTGCCTGCTTCTCTGCCTACTTGTGATCTCTCTCCCTGTCAAATGAATAAATAAAACATTAAAAAAAAAAAAAGAATGTTCAGCTTAAAATTATCAGGCTCTTTTATTAAGGAAACGAATTTCAGTACCTCAAAATTAATACTTAAAAGAAAACATGGCTTCAAGCTACAGAAAAATATGTGAAAATTTATACTGCCCTTGTCAAAAAGAGAGAGGTTTCAGCAAGAAAAATTAATCCATGTTTCAAGTCTTATTAGAAATTTTACCAACATGCCTGGGGCACAACTGATAAGGATTTTTTTTTTTTTTACATTTGTCTCAATCCAATGTATGGGATGATAATAATAATGCTGTATGGGTTACATAAATTAATATATATAATTAATTTACACAATCTATAGCTTATATTGTAAGTTCAATAATTATCTCTTATGACCATTATGTATTTCCCTAGTATTTAACAACATTCATCAAAATGTATTAGTATTTAAGAGTTACCAGGCCTCAGTCTAGGCATCATTAAACAGTTACTCTAACCCCATTTTGTGCCCTTGTGGAGATTACACTTTAGCCATTTAACTCTCTACCATGCTCACTGTTAGCACACAAAGCAAGCCCTTTTCCTCTCCTCCTCTCTGTTTCATAGTATCCAACTGCCTTAGAACAAACTCAGTCTATCTAATACATAGGTTCTTCTAAGATCTTTCTCACAAAAGTTCATTTCAAGTCTCTGTATGCACTCATTCTTTTTTATTCCACATGAAATTCCAGGCACATCTCATGGCTTTTCCTGATGCTGTCAGCTAGTAAGTGAATAGGTATTTGCCAGGTATCAACATGTACAATTCAACTTAACATAAAACTCCAAACACTTTCCAATGTAGGACATTGCTACTGCAGTGAAAAGACTTACTTCAGGATGAGAAATCTGAAAACGACACGGGGAGACTAATGTACATTTCTGCTTTTTCTTGGTAAATCTTCCCTCACTCTGTCCCTAACAGGAAACCCCCACATAAACACAGCAAACACACAAAAACATGCACACACGTTATGGATGTTTTTTGTTGTGTTTTTTTTAATGGCTTTTTATATTTTTTAAGATTTTGTTTATTTATTTGAAAGAGAGAGATCACAAGTAGGCAGAGAGGCAGGCAGAGAAGAGAGAAAGGTAAGCAGGATCCTGCTGAACAGAGAGCAGGATGCGGGGCTCGATCCCAGCACCCTGAGATCATGATCCAAGCCGAAGACAGAGGCTTAACCCACTGAGCCACCCAGGTGCCCCTGTTTTGTTTGTTTGTTTGTTTTTAACAAGGGCCTTAGATCACAGTTACTATCTCTCTCTTTTGAGGTGCTTTTGAGGGTTCCTAAGAGATACCCCACAATGAGCTGCCAAAAGTTTTCTGGGACACACAACCCATCTGAGCGGTGGTGATGATTCCCTCAGTTTGTACATTGCCAGGTAGAGCTCAGTCTCTGTACCGATCAGAAACACTTTATGTGGAATCTTACAAGACAGCCCACAGCCAACCCTCTTTCCTGGGAGCCATATCTGACTCACAGAGAACACAGTTTTGTTGCCAAGCTCTGGAAGTACAGAATGTTTCCAATGCATGCAGTCTCTTCCCCTGCTACCAGAACGCTCTAGTCATAGCCTCTTGTCTTTAGACGGGTACAATTCTGAGTCATATGCAGATCCCTCTGTCCCCCTAATTTACCAGGGAACTTCTATCATTCTCTTTGACTGGTTCCCTTGAATTCCAGCCCCGTGGCCTAAAATGAAGGGAAGGATTCATAATAGCTAAAAAGTGGTATACATCAGTATACATCAATAGATAAATAGATAAGCAAAATGTGGTGCCTATATATATTTGAATATTTTTCAACCTTAAAAAGGAAGGAAATTCTGACATATGTGATAACATGGATGAACCTTAAGGACATAGTGCTAAGTGAAATAAGCCAGTCACAAAAAACCCCCCCCCCAAAAAAAAGGTACATGATTCTACTTACATGGGGCATCAAAATCATATAGACAGGAAGTGGGATGGTTGTTAGGAGAAGCAGTGAGGAGGAAACGGGGAGTTATTGTTTAATGGGTATAGCATCAGTTTTATAAGAAGAAGTGCATTTTGGAGATGGATGGTGGTGATGGTTACACAAAATTATGAAAATAATTAGAAGAAAGAATTCCTTTGACATAACTCCTCAATTCATATTAGTGAAGCAGTTACTTACTTTGCTTATTTATAAAGTTTATTCCAACTTGCTTGAATCCTTTTTCTAATAGAAAATTCTTTCGAACTTAATTCTCTAGACACCTAAGCAAACCAGTATGTTTTCAAGTTAGTTTATCAGTTCATGCACTCATCCCTTTAGCAAGAACTTTTAATTGTCACCTAAGGTGTCAGACACTGGGGTGTCTAGATGGCTCAGTTGGCTAAGCATCTGACTCTTAATTTCAGCTCAGGTCATGATCTCAGGTTTGTGAGATTAAGCCCCATATCTTGTTCCATGCTGGGTGTGGAGCCTGCTTAAGATTCTCTCTCCTCGGGGCGCCTGGGTGGCTCAGTGGGTTAAGTCTCTGCCTTCGGCTCAGGTCATGATCTCAGGGTCCTGGGATCAAGTCCCACATCCGGCTCTCTGCTCAGCAGGGAGCCTGCTTCCTCCTCTCTCTCTGCCTGCCTCTCTGCCTACTTGTGATCTCATTCTCTGTCAAATAAATAAATAAAATCTTAAAAAAAAAAAAAAAAAGATTCTCTCTCCTCCTCTCCTCCTGCCCCTTCTCTCCTCTCTCTCTCTCCCTCTCAAAAAATAAATAAATAAATAGGTAGATAGATAGATAAATAAATTCAGACACTGCACAAGGTACTGGCAATATAAAGGTGGCTAAGCCATGATTTTTGTCCTTAATCCCTATAGAGATTCATTAGGAGGGCAGCTTGGTGTTCACTTTCAGGGCACTATATGTACATTTTGGAAAAATGCTTTAAGAAGATGAGTATTTGTTGACATTCTAAGATTACACAAGACTGGTTGTGGGAATTTGATACTGAATAGAATATCAGCTACAACTTGCTGAAATTGCTGTAGTTCATTAATGTTCTATTTATAAAATTAGATAGTTTAATACTTTTATTACCTTCCCTTATTTGCATTAATTGCTATCAAATTACTCAGCGAAAAAGTCATGAAAGTGGGGCCTGAAATTGATTTTAGAAAATATCCAACCAATGCTTCTCCTGTATAAAAAAAGAAATTAAGCCCAGAGAGGTTTAATGACTGGTTCAAAGTTCCTAATTAGTAACAGTCAGGATAGGAAATGCCAATTTCCAAACTGCAAAACCTCACATTCCTCTCCCAACCAACAAGAAAACAACTTTGTTTATAGTTTAAGACAAAGGTGGAGATTGTCACCATAAAATATTTGTGTTTCAGTATTTCTTGAATATGCTGCAATATGTAAAATTCTTTCCTGTTTACTTTATCTAGTCTTCAAAGGATAATTTACTTTTCACTGAGTCTTGCCATTTAATTCTTCAATATAGTAGAAGGCCAGTTATCATCTATGACACTGGGGCTGCAGAAGGAAGGAGTGTTTACTGCTGAAAGGCAGGTTGTGGGGTGTTCAGTTAGGTTGTTTTATAAGTTGTTTATAAGTATAATTTAATGATACAACTTGGTTTGAACCATGGTGTTGGTAACATTCTCAACCTCCTACTCTTCCATTCAGATAGTCTTATTTCTTTCTTGGAATCTTGATTCTACCCAGGTAATTACCCAACTGACAACCATTTTATTTTCATTACTTTTTTTTTTTAAGCTCAAAACTGCCTTTTTCTTTTTTTAAGATTTTATTTATTTATTTGAAAGACAGAGATCACAATTAGGCAGAGAGGCGGACAGAGAGAGGGGAAGGGAAGCAGGCTCCCTGATGAGCAGAGAGCCGGATACGGGGCTTGCTCCCAGGACCCTGGGATCATGACCTGACCAGAAGGCAGTGGCTTTAACCCACTGAGCCACCCAGGCGCCCCTTCATTACCTTTTTAAAAGTACTTTGTATACCCTAAGTCTACAGCAACGTAAACAATGATTATAGGTCTTATTTCTATTTGAGACAAATTTGTTCATTTCAACTAGGCTAGCTTTAAGTTCTTAGTATGAGCAAAGAAATATGAAAAACAAAATGTTCTTTCTGAACATAAAAATCTATGCTTTCAAACATTTTTCATTTTCCTTTAGACCATATTAACCTTGTCATCTCCAGATGCAAGGGGAGGAAACACTTGATCATTTATCATTTTATTTCAGACTTTGCACATCAGTCTTTCAATTAATGAAAAATTCCTGGAAAATTCAAACTCCGGTGTATATGTACCTACTTAAAGGGGCTGTTTTTATTTTGGCTTTGTTTTGCTCTTAAGCATACTTAATTAATGAATATGTAATTATATCGAGAGCCACATTTTACTTATTTTATGAATAATTGAGTAAAATGCCATGCTCCTTGAATTTTTGAAAAAGCTTGATTTGTGTTGAGGCACAGGTTAAGTAACAAGAAAATAAAAGCAGCACAATTTATACTTGGCAAAAGATAAGTCAATGTTAAAAACAAAGAAATATATATGTTTCATAAAGACTATATTAAAGTATTTAGTGACATGGAAAATACTGGGGACATTTTACTGAATAAACAGGATTAAAGGTATGTAATTATATGATTTTGACAAAGTTAAAAAATAATTCATATTTGAGAAAAAGAGATGAGTGAATGGTAGACAGATAGATACTTACAAGGAATATACTTTGGCTGCCAGAATTAACTGATTGGATATAGGCTAAAAATTCATAGCTCTGTACTAATTATATTTTAATACCTATTATTTAACCTTTCTGGGCCTCAGTTTTCTCATTGTAAAACGTAGCTAACACTGCTAACTACTTCACAGATCATTAGGAGTAAAATAAGGTAATCCCAATCAAGTACTTAGCATAACACTAAGTACATAATGAGTAATACCATAATAGTGAACACTTACTGCTAATATTATAACTATGTATTTTCATACATGATTTTCTGTGTGCAAAGTTTCATATTAGACATTTAAATTCTTAAATTTGATTTTTTTCAATAAACATTTATCAATCACCTATTATTACCTGTAGGTTTGTGAGAAAGATATGGACATATACATGATCTATGAAATCACGGAAAATAGTAATCACAGTGGGTAGAAAATGCAAATAAGACAGAGTGAGTACAAATTTGAGAGCTAGAAAATGAAAGCTCAAAAATGAGAAAGTATAGGCCAGGTGATTTCTTTCTCTATGACTTCTACTGTTAAACATACTATACACCCAAAAGGAAGCAGACGATGAAGTAAATGAATTCTTTATGGGCTTTTTTATCTTCATTTCCTACATGCCACTAAGCGTGTGAACATTCTACCAAGTCTGATGTGACGTTGTTGAATAAAATGAATTTCATGGACTATTTTGGTATTTTCAAGGTTATTTTTACCTTACATGCAGAATTGAGACCCTCATATCCCCATAATTAAGGAGAATGAAGTATAAAGTATATAGTATTGTTTTCACATACAACCACACACAGTTACTTGTTGAATGAAGCTTAGTGACAGATAATTCAATCACACCTCTTCATTTCACTAAAAATAAGTTGAAACCTGGAAATGCTAAGTGACTAATAGAATATAATGAAGGGGCAATCGAAGCAGGCCAACAGCCTTCTAATATTTCTGTGTTTTTCTCTATTAGAAAAGACACACTTCTCAGAGGGAGAAAAACTGGTCTGGCATATATAAGATATATGCCCTTGTTAAATCAACTATGACCAGAGGACAGGGTCACAAGGTACAGCCGTGGTCATGGACATGGACCCTCTCTATTAGCTGCCTCAGAAGAGGAATTAGTGAGTGCTTTGTGCCAAGGACCAACTCAGCTGGTTCATATGTGTGACCTCCTTCGTCTTCACAAGCCCTTGAAATAGGGAGTACTGTTTTGTCACTTTCACAAGTAAGTAGAAAACTAAAACTTAAAGAGATTAAATTATATTTACAAAGTAACACAAGTGCTAAGTGTCAGAACTTGGCCTGGGAACTAGGTCTTCTTGATACCAGAGACTGTGTCCCCATACACTACTCCATGCTATTAGAAGAAATTCTTTCAGATCCTCGGCCACCCATGCCACGCCTCCCTTCTTCCTTCTCTCCTCCACCCTTTCAACTACGGCCCGAGTTGGCCCTTTAAGAAAAATGTCAAGTCAAAAGAAATCCTTGTATTTCTCATTTAATTCATCGACAATGCGTTAAATAAACGGCCATTGTAAAGTTAAACTGAATCATCAAGGTATATTTTATGCTCTGTATACTTTAGTGCTCTATAGATGTCATCAGAAATTCTATAAATACAGGGGCGCCTGGGTGACTCAGTGGGTGAAAGCCTCTGCCTTTGGCTCAGGTCATGATCTCAGGGTCCTGGGATCGAGCCCTGCATCGGGCTCTCTGCTCAGCAGGGGGCTTGCTTCCTCCTCTCTCTGCCTGCCTCTCTGCCTGCTTGTGATCTCTGTCAAACAAATAAATAAAATCTTAAAAAAAAGAAAAAGAAATTCTATAAGTACACTTTAGAGGGGTGCCTGGGTGGCTCAGCCAGTTAAGCATCAGACTTGATTTCGGCTCAAGTTATGATCTAAGAGTCCTGAGATGGAGCCTCGTATGAGCTTCCATGCTCAATGGGCAGTCTGCTTGAGATTCTCTCCCTTTCCCTCTGTTGTGTGTAAACCTCCCAACTCACTCACGCACACTCTTCCCTAAGAAATAAATAAAAAATTTTAAAATAAATAACTATACTTTAAAAAGAGACTTATCTGCAAAAGCTTTCAGTCAAGTTTTTGGGTACTTATCAGACACTACATAGTTTAATAGGGTATTAAATTCTAAATCTCCAGCCCAGATAACTGACAGGTTAATGCACTTATAATCCTTCAAGTTTTGAATTCTGTTTTTGAAAATTATATGTTTCATTGCAATTACATATGGACTGTGCCCCCTTCAATGAAAAACCTAAACTCTATTTATGTAACTACCTCCATTCTGCCTTAGGTTATTTATGCCCCCCCCAAAGACATTAACAAGTGGCAAAGGTTATTGTTGAGTTAAATTCCTACATAGAAGTACATAGGACAAGACGCGTAGGAAAAGAGACCATTTGCAAAGTGTAATAAATGAAGTTAGATCCAGTTCTGATGAGAAGCTTATAATCTGAAGCCCTTCCTCTATTGTTTGGATTGATACATTAGAATCTTTTCAAGTCTACCTAGTATCTCTTTCTCCCTCTCTCCCTTTCTGTCCCTCTCTGTCTCTCTCTCTCTTGCTTTCTTGTAATCTCTATACTGAATGTGGGACTAATATACGGGAGTAAAATGTTATACTTTGTGTTTTTGTCTTCAGAGGTGGTCATCTCTTTCTCATTCATCAGATACTGCTATTAGAAACAGAATGATAAAGAAACTATATTAAATCCCAGTCACAATGTGAGAAATGATATCTCTCATTTGTAGGAGATTGAGGAAAGACTAGTAAACTGAATTTCTGGTTGTAGGGGGGAAAAAAAAGCCTGTAAAACAACTAAGAATAATTTACTACCTTAGAAATTACTGACTACAGAATGGCTAAAATTAACAAGTTAGGAAATGACAGATGCTGGCAAGGATGTGGAGAAAGGGGAACCCTCCTATACTGTTGGTGGGAATGCAAGCTGGTGCAACCACTTTGGAAAACAGCATGGAGGTTCCTCAAAAAATTGAAAATAGAGCTACCTTATGACCCAGCAATTGCACTACTGGGTATTTACCCTAAAGATACAAATGTAGTGATCCGAAGGGGCACATGTACCCTAATGTTTATAGCAGCAATGTCCACAATAGCCAAGTTATGGAAAGAACCTAGATGTCCATCAACAGATGAATGGATAAAGAAGATGTGGTATATATATACAATGCAATACTATGCAGCCATCAAAAGAAATGAAATCTTACCATTTGCGACGACATGGATGGAACTAGAGGGTATTATGCTTAGCGAAATAAGTTAATTGGAGAAAGACAACTATCATATGATCTCCCTGATATGAAGAAGTGGAGATGCAACAGGGGTGGGGGTTAAGGGGGTAGGAAAAGAAAAAATGAAACAAGATGGGATCGGGAGGGAGACAAACCAAAAGAGACTCTTAATGTCATAAAACAAAATGGGGGGGGGGGGTTGGGAGAGGGTGGTGGGGTTACATTATATGTTTAAATAAAAAAAAATGGGAAAAAAAAGAAAAGTGTATGAAACACACACATACACACACACACACACACACAAAAGAAATTACTGACTATGCCAACATTACTTCTGAGAAATCTTAATCTTCATACTTTTCATAATATTCAATTTTTACTGATTATAAAAGGAATTGTGTTACAGGTATGATATTTGGAAACAATAAAAATTATAAAGAAGAAAGTAGAGATTCCTAAAATTCCCCTTTTAATGATGGCTGTTTGCTTTGGTTGTCATATATTTTTTAAAATCCCAATTGTATGATAAGAAAATATTTCATGAGGTTTTAACTTCTATTTTTTTATTTTTTATTATTTTTTTTAAACAGAGAATCTGAGTTTTTTTTGTTTTGTTTTGTTTTTTTAAGATTTTATTTATTTATTAGTTAGAGAGAGAGCGAGCACAGGCAGACAGAGAGGCAGGCAGAGGCAGAGGGAGAAGCAGGCTATGTGAAATCCTTACGCCTGTCAGATTAGAGCAAACTCTGCCCTTCTAAGA
Source organism: Taxidea taxus jeffersonii (assembly GCA_003697995.1). NCBI lineage: Eukaryota > Metazoa > Chordata > Mammalia > Carnivora > Mustelidae > Taxidea > Taxidea taxus. The sequence continues at coordinate 32,372 of ML110991.1, read as the reverse complement.
CCAAAAATAACAGACTTGCTGGTTGCCTAACCACAACCAATTACTTCTTTATTTCTAAAAACAACCAAATTTATTTAGCTTTTCATCCTTTTTGGTATACTCAGCCACTACAGAACATGCAGGCCCTACTTGCAATTCTAGGGTTGAACCTTATTGAGCCAATCCATTTCTGGTGATTGGTTTAAGCGTGGATTTCTCACATAACTCAGGCCAATGAGACAGGAGGAAAAATCTGGTAAAATTCAGCAGATTTCTACACTCTTTAAAATACAGATCAAGAAGTCCATTTCTAAGTTTTTGCGTAGGTCAGGAACCAACAACAAAACAAAAAGTCAACCTACTATATTTGCAAATGATATATCCAATAAGGGGGTTAATACCAAAATACATAGAGAACTTTCAAAACTCCACATCAGCTTATCATGGAAATGTAAATCATAACCACGATGAGCTGTCATGTTACACCTATCAAAGTGGCTAAAATAAAAGAGACAAGAAATAACAACTATTGGTGAGGATGTGGAGAAAAAGGAATCCTTGTATGCTGCTGGTAGGACCATAAACTGGTATCAGCCACTGTGAAACAAAGTATAAAGGTGCCTCAAAAAATTAAAAATAAAAATACCATATGGCTCAATAATTCCACTACTGGGTATTTGCCCAAAGATAATTAAAACATTAATTTGTTTTTCTTAGAGATTTCATTTATTTATTTGACAGAGAGAGAGAGAGATCTCAAGTAGGCAGAGAATCAGGCAGAAAGAGAAGGAGAAGCAGGCTCCCTGCTGAGCAGAGAGCACAACTGGGGCTCGATCCCAAGACCCTGAGATCGTGACTGAGCTGAAGGCAGAGGCTTAACCCACTGAGCCACCCAGGTGCCCCGAAAACATTAATTTGAATAGATATGTGCACCCCTATGTTTATTGCAGCATTATTTACAATAGCCAAGATATGGAAGCAACTTAAGTGTCCATTAATATATGAATGTATAATGATGTGGTGTGCACACACACATACACACACACACACAGGAATCTTATACAGTCATAACAAAGGACCATTTGCAACAACATAGATAGATCTAGAGGATATTTAAGCTAAATGAAGTAAGTCAGAAAAAGACAACACCATATGATTTCCCTCATGTGTAATCTAAAAGACTAATGAATAAACAAACAAAAAGCAGAATCAGACCTATAAATTCAGAGAATAAGCCAATGGTCACCAGAAGGAAACAGGATGGGGCATGGGCAAACTGGTTTTCTAGTTTTCTATTTATGGGATGAGTAAGTCATGGAAATAAAAAGCACAGCATAGGTAATATAATCAGGGACACTCTTAACAGTATTGTACAATGACAGATGGTAGCTACACTTGTGGAGCCTAGCATACCTTAGAGAGATTTTGAATTACTATGTTGTACACCTTCAATTACTGTAACATTATGTGTCAAATACATTCAAAGGAAAAAACTTTTAAAGATGTCTATTTCTACATCTTGATGGTATCAGATCTAGAACAGACAGCTGGAAGAGCTGTAGCCTCTTGCAATAACCTGGAGAGTTATATAAGGATAGGTGAAAAGGAGAAGAAAGAGGCATGAAGACTACCCTTTCATCCTCTGAACTTACAGTTTGGCAAGATAGTGGATCTTCTTATCAAATAAACTAAATTGACACTTTCTGTTCATTGCCGCCCAAAGTAGCCTGATAAGATCTCAAACACTACCAGTGATAACATAAACCATTGCAACATTTTGGATAATGTAAATAACTGTAAAGAAACCAAAATGTTTACTTCATTTTGTCCTAGTTAGCAATACTAGAAATCTTGGGAATATGTCCCATTTAAATAAAGTATATGTATTGCAACCTCACTTGTAAAAGCAAAAACAAACAAACAAACAAACAAACAAAACCCTGGAAATAGAAAGGTCCTTACACAGTATATGACTAAATAAATTTGGCACATTATAGAATAGCATGGAGTTCTATGGAGTACTATACAACATTTAAAATGGGTAAAGTAGATCTATAATATTTAGTTGGAAAATGTGTTAATGTTACAGCAATTTTATTTTTTATTTATATAATCTCTACACCCAACATGGGGCTCAAACTCATGACCCCAAGATCAAGAGCTGCATGGTCTTCTGACTGACATATCCAGGTGCCCCTGTCACAGTATGTATGTATGTATGTGTGTGTGTGTGTGTGTGTGTGTGTGTGTGTGTAATATGTAATATATATTTATTATTTAATTATTATATGATCCTGTTTTATGAAAGTTATGTATTGACAAAGTTTTAAAATCATATTCTCAGACATAAAGAGAAAATTGTGATGGAATTTTGAACAGTGTTCAGCCTGAAGGGGATCTTTAAGATCATCTGTTGCAATCTCCCTATTATATGAAAGGGGAAACTGAGTTCTTAAAAGGGTTTGTGATTTGCCTTGATTCTTCTAGGTAGAAAAGAGTACCTGCATCCTGAATTCCACATCTCGATATGGATAAATTTGTGCCTGTTGGTGAGATAAATAAGTGGGGGAACGGTACCAAACTGACTTTCCACAGAGGGTAAATAATAGTAATAAGTCAGGGCTTCAGAAGAGCCCTCTACCTTAAGAGATGCTCCTGATTTATTTAAGGACAGCATGCCTTAATGTTTAAGATATCTGGTGCTGGTATCAGAAACATTTTAATTGGAATTCTGAGTTTGTCATTTCAGGTATTTAACCTTGGTTACTTTACTTAACCTGCCTGAGATATGGCTTCCTGTTCTATATAAGGGGAGTAATTATCAGAGTGGTCTCTAAGAGCTGTTCCCAAGGCTTAGGAAACACATACATGAAAATAATGGATTTACCATTTTATGGTGCCCAAGTTTACCTATAGTGTCTATAGTTTACCACTTTGTAGTGCCCAAGGTCACCTAATCTTTTTCAGAAATATACTTTACCACCAAAACTTAGCTTCTGGTCCTCAGTCTACAGAGCATTTTCAGCCAAGATAAGGAATAAAGATAGATCATTTCTCTATATTTTTTCCATACTTCTGCTGATACTTTCATCTCAACATCTGATTGCCCCATGCTCCTGTATACAAATAATCCATGTGGAATTTCCAAGACTCTTTACCAAATATAATTGCCATCGAAGTTCACTCATTAGCGGACCTTACCACCAAACTTGATTTTCTGGGGACTTCAAAGCACAAGTTTGAATGAATAATTAATAAAATACAGAGGTGTCATTTTGAATGATTGTTTTCCAGTTCTACAAAACTATGAATCTCATCCAATCAGTGGAACAGAAATTATGGAACAAGGAATTCGATTATTTACTTCATTTGGTGTATTTGTTTCATTTCTTTAATCTATCCAGCCTCTGAATTCTCTTTTATCTTATGTATTAGCAACAAGCAGGATTCCACATTCCTCTACTATAGACTGAAGGCCTGTAACATCCCTCTTCCCATGCCTGGGGAAGTGCACAAGCAATGGACTCCAGCTCAATCAGCAAATGCTACCATATTTGACCCAAAATGAACGGCTGATTTAGAAATTAATCAAGGTGATACATGTGGCTAGTATCAAGTATCAAGACTATTCCTGAGATATGACCTTTGCTGTGTTCCCTGTTGCCCTATCTCCTTGATGTTCTGGTAGAAAATTATGACTAGAAAGAACATTGTCACAGTATAGAATCTAACAATGTTAAATCTAGAACCAGCTCTAAAGGTTCACTGAATCCAACCCTCTCACCCCCAGTAACTTTATCCAGGTTATCTATATTTGCTATATCCTTCACATTTCTAATTATTATATAGAAACAAAAGTAATAATTCTACATATGCACAACCTTGGTAAAGCTGTGGAATAAATTGGTGTGTGTGAAATAACTTTTCAAATTCTGAAACCCCAAAAGGCACTAACAACAGCATGACAGGTTATTTTTCTCCCAATTTCACACTTAAATAAAACATAGTTCCATATGGAGTGTTAACTTTTTATTCCATTCCATTCAGAACATTCACCTGACTTCTCTCACCTCTTGGTCTTATCCTCTTATGAGGACTAAGAATCTAAAAACAGCCAAGTAGGATGTGGGCTGTAGGATATTTGCAGAGAAACTTGAGTGAGATACACTTCTATATTTAAAGTGAAAATTCTTTGGCCTGATTAAAAAGAGGGTGAATATAGCCAGAGACCTCTGCTCTCATATATTATATTTTTAACCCTAGAGTCCAGATTGCTATTTCAGGGTTTAGATCACTGTAGGAGGTGGGTAGGTAGAACAGGACGATGAGGAAATATTAAAGGCAAAGGAAATCTTCAGTAGCACCTTAAGGGATCAACAGATAAAATCTAAGCTTTTATAAACTATTTTTCTAATATTTTTATAGAGTATAGCTTCACTTCAGTTTGCTTCTCTGCCCATTCTGCCAGCCCATAATAGAAACTCATGTCCTACTCAATTTTCTAATTACTATACCTTTTTAAGAAAAGGTAGAGAATAGAACCATCTTTGGCAGCATTTCTCAAAGTCTATTACACTAGTCAATGATCTCATGGAATGATCTTCTAAAGGGGAAAAGACATCAGAATAAAATTTGAGGAAAAATGTGTAAGAGGTCACCCACTTAGGAGAATCACACAGCTTAGTGTTTTACATCCTCTGAAAGACTTGCAGAAAAGAAAGCTATGGCCTTTGTTAGCAATGCTTTTCCCAAACTTATTTGCCCATGAAAGCCTATTATGCAGAACTTGTGCTGGGTGGAATCAGCTTTATGGTAGTTAGAGAACTGAACATTGCTTCAGTCTCCAGCCTCAGGCTAGATGGGGGTGTCGAATTCCAGCTGTAATACCAGAAGGACAGACTTGTGTGAGCTGATTGTACTACTCTACTTTTCATACTTTCCTCTAGAGCCCGACAGCTTTGACTTCCATTGTGATGGACAAGTCACCATGCAGTGATAGTGATACATCAGTTTCCATTCAATTCATCAAAAGTACTTCGCAGCTCTTGAATTGGAAAATGGTGTCTTGAATGGATGGAAACTTTGAGCTGATTTCAGCGCCTTGCATGTGTGTGGTGTGTGTGCATACACACAAACACAAGCACACACATATGCACATCTATTCCAAAAGATATACAGACTTAGATTTGGCTAAGAATCTGGCTTCTGTGAGAGCCAAAATGATATCAGTTCTTGTTCTTATCAGTTATCAGTTCCAGTTCTTGTCATTTTTTTTGTTTTTGTTTTTTAATGTTCTCTGTGCCAGAAGTAAGATCTGGGGATAGGCAACATTTGATTCCACAACTCAACTACACCACGGGGGAGACAAACAGGTAATGAGAGTGAGTAATGCCAGGGATCCCAAGTAACACTGTTGCTTTGGTCTCTTTAAATTTTGTTCTGAGTCTTAATTTTTACTCAAGGGGAAAAAAAATACCTATTTTTTTTAAGATTTTTTTAAAATTTTTATTTATTTGTTAGAGAGAGAGCGAGCACAGGCAGACAGAGAGGCAGGCAGAAGCAGAGGGAGAAGCAGGCTCCCTGCCGAGCAAGGAGCCAGATGTGGGACTCGATTCCAGGATGCTGGGATCATGACCTGAGCCAAAGGCAGCCGCTTAACCAACTGAGCCACCCAGGCGTCCCAAAAATACCTATTTGAAACAGAAATATTACACAGTTTTCTGTCATTCTTCATTAAATAATTTTTTAATTGAATAATCAGTAGATAATGAACATGTATGCAATACAAAGATACGGCAATCTCCTGTGGGCACAACACTCATTTTAATTAAAACATTATTAGCATTAACCTGAAGTTCACTATACACCCACTTTACTATCTCTACATCCTCAGAATAGACACTGTATTGAGTTTCTTTATTGTTTCTTTGCTTTCCTTTAGCTGTTTATGTTTATATACCTAAAAGTTTTCTGTTTCTTTTGAAATATATCTTAATGGAATTACAAAACCATCCTTCACTTTTTTCCCCTCAATTTACATCTTATGATTTATCCATGTTGTTTTATCTAGCTAAATTTATGTATATATGTATATGTACATATACATATATATTTACTGTAAAATAGTCTATTTAATTACTACATCACAAATTAATACAAATTATTTACCTCTTCTAATGCTGGTAGTTATTGGATTATTTGCTTTTTTCTCAATTACAAACTAATTCTTTTATAAGCATTCTTGAATATTTCTTCTGGTGCACATAAATAAGGACTGATTGAATATATAGTGCAGGTACTTAGGAATGAAAATATTGGTATGAGTAAAGTCAGTTTTATCATCAGGTAATACTAAATTATTTTTCAAAGTCATTATATAAACATATTATCCCACCAGCAATATATCCAGTAGCTCAGCAATGTCAATGACATTTGATATTATCTATTTATGATTTTTTAAAGCATTAAGATTACGATTTCATATTAAGTTTCTAATCAGTGATTAAATACATCATATTTACCCTTAGAAAACATTTAGATTCATCAGCACATACTCCTCACAAAAGATTCATACATAAATGAGAATGCAAGGGAGCTAACTTCCTAGGAGAGGAGTATAACCTTTGTTAAAGTAATTAATGAGTATATCATACATAATGACAGAGGGGTTCAATTATTTATCACTAAATAAAAGAAAATTAAAAGACAAAATGGGAAATGTGTATGCAGTGATTCGGGACACCTGGGTGGCTCAGTGGCTTAAGCTTCTGCCTTAGGCTCAGGTCCTGATCCCAGGGTCCTGGAATTGAGTTCCGCATCAGGCTCCTTGCTCAGCAGGAAGCCTGCTTCTCCCTCTGCCACTCTCCCTGCTTGTGTTCCCTCTCAGGGTATCTCGCTCTCTCCATCAAATATATAAATAAAAAATCTTAAAAAAAAAAAAAGAAAATGTAGTGTTTTAGCCAGCAGATATCCTTAATGTGTGAGAAAAATCATCATCAATATTTCTTCATATTTGTTTTCAAAACCTCTGCATACAAGTATATTTGAAGCAATCTTTAAAATGAGGATACTTGTAAAAAGTTTACTGAAGCCTTTTCAGCCATAGATACGTTTTTAACTGAATGATAATATAAGTATGGCTGATATACCTCATAATTTATGTATGTCAAGAGTATGTCTTCTTTCCCTTCCTTCCAATAAAAATACCGAGTGATTTAGGAAGTGACAAACATTTTGCTAGGTCCTAATCTAAATATATGCTTATTTTAAAAGTTTTATATTCTATAACTATTTTTAAGCAATGTTTTAAAATATCCGTACGTATTTGATATCTGTTGTTTTTAAATCTTCTGTATAGACAGGTAGTGGTGAAGGGAAGGCATGTACTATATTTGAAAATATGCTGACCCTCAAGTCATAATTTCTCAGTTGTGTAACAAAAGACCTGTAGGTCTTATGTAAATCATTTTCCTTCTTAGCAACTCTATTTCCTTCATGTACAGAAATAGAGAATTGACTTGCTGAAATTCATAAAATGTAGTACAAGAAGATAATCTTTCCCTGTTGAAGGAATTAAACTATCATCTTGTTATAATAAAACATAAAATGTACATTATGAGTGGGTATTAATTAAGTGTAAACCTTTCAGGTCATATATGTAGAATTAAGATATAAAAAATGTAATCCCTTCTCCCCAGTAGTAGTTCTTACAGTGAGAAAATCTCAATTGATGGGAGGGGGCAAGTAGGTATTTAAAACATTGCCCTCATGATCTATTTACTTAAAAGCAGCGAAAAAAAAAAAAAAACAGGCAACTTACAATGAATGTACCTATGTATCTATGAATGAATTATTATATATAACATATATATAATTAATATATATAGTATCCTATGTATATCCCCAAATCTATATCTATATATAGATATATCAGCGAATATTCTTTTTTTATTTATTTATACATATTACTTTCATAAGTTAAATTCCTGGTATTGATAGTTAGGTCAAAGGAGGTGTACCTTTTTAAAAGTATTTTATAGTTACTTACTGAAAATTATCCCAAAAATGCGCAATGATTTACATTATTAATTTACCACTGATAGTGTTTGAGATATAGTATCAGGATATTTTGAGCTGCAAATTAATAAAAAGTATCAATTTCAGTTCATTTAATAAGAAAATTCTTAATTTCCCATAACGGAAGTACAGGAAAATAAAGAGTTGTTTTCCACAATGGAAAAATTATTTAACTTCAACTCCTACTATATTCACAGGGTTAGATTCATGTGTTTTTATTTCAACACCATTTGTGAATTCGTGCATAATTATTTTTTACTTTTAATATACAAAGTGGTTAAAAGGTCAGGGAGGTGGACAGACAATCCTGAGTAAATCATTAGATAATAGGTAACTCAAGCTATCTGGTTTGTCCATGCCCCTCTGGAAACACTCTCATCTTCATGTATGTTTGTGGGAAGGGAGGAATAGGAAACCGACTGCTAAGTTTTCATATTAATGCTGAGATGTTGAATTATTCTGGGGATTTCAGATAACTGAATAAATTAGCTGAAGTTACTTGGTAGGCAAATGAAGTCACTCTTGATTCTTAGAAGATTCTTAGAGAAGAAAGTCACTATTTAACATCATTACAAAAAGATAGCAAGTGGAGAAAAACAGGAAACTTTTTTTCCCCCAAAAAACCACTCCTAATGTATCTTACAAAGAATATGCTAGAGAAACAAGATTGAACATCTGTGGAACAAAAATTCAGAAAGACATAATGATTGTTCAGAGAAGATATAAAGGAGTTAACATAAAAGAAATGTTGCTACCAAATCTTGCCTTTAGCAATTGTTCATTGTATGTGGCACCTGTCATATCTTGTCTCTTTTACAGATTTTTGAGCCTTGTTTTGGAAATACAGCTATTTCAAAGCCATGTACACAAGCCACAGAGAATCAAGATTTGGCCATGCTTGCCCAATAAGGCCTAAGCACTAGTGAAGTGAAATTCTTTGCAATAAATCTGCAGTAACACCTTGTCATAGCTAACACAAAATAATTAAAGGAAGCAAAGAGAGCTGGTGGTGCTATTGTCACCTTTAGAGATTATATCACTTCAATTAATAGGAAACAAAAATGTGTTTTACCTTTTTGGTAGTAAGAATATAAATATTATTTTAATCATAGTTTGACCATAGTAAAATAATACATAATTAAAAGTTATAATGCTATTTTAGAGTTTTAAGAGGCCTTGGCTATCTTGTCCTCCAAACTAAGAATATCCCTAAAGCCTTTCTCATCAGTGACACATTTTCCCTCGTGCAAGGCAAGTTTCTAACTGCCTTTATACCCCAAAATTTATTTGATGCTATCAGAAAACATTACAAATAAAAAATTAGCTCCAAATTTACCTTAGTGAAGTGAGCAGGCAATAAATAGAGCAATGTATTACCATTGCAAGAGGAATTCTGTTGTTTATGTGTTGAATTTTAGCCTGAACTCTTTTTTTGTTATATTGTAAGGTAAATATTAGGGAAGTGTTTGGTTCATACAAACTGTGAACAGTTATTTAGTTCAAGAAAACCAACTAAACAGTAGTCACAAATGACTATTGGATATTCTGAAGACATTTCTCCCATCTGTTTGCCTGGTTGATTAATGCTTTTCCTAACATAAGAGGGGAAAAATGAAACTCACCACCAGTTTAGGAGTTGGCACACCTCTTCCACTAGGCAGATCACTTTCCTCAATTGGAACCATGTTCAACAGGACTAACAATGGCAACAAAGGCTCTTTGAAGTGGTAAGGAACACCAGTGGAAAAAATAATCACTTTTTCTTTGAAGTTATACTATCACAGGAGCCAATTATCCTTTTCAAGAAAATATTCTTACTATAAAGCAGTATTTGTGATTAAAGAAAGGCTATTAGCAATAGAAGGATGCATCTCTATTTGAGGAGCTCGATGATTCTTCCTCTGAAGCAGTATTGCAGAAATGAAGAGCAAATCAGAATTTGAATTGACCAAACTTAACACTTGACAAGTATGAAATTCAGGCTTTAAAATGTTGCAACATGTGTTATGCATTTTATCAACTTCAATGTTACTTCAACTACAAAGGTCTCTCGGACCAGGCTAGCTAAATTTCATTCCATTTCTATCATATTGCTTGATTGTCAAAGAACTTACCACTATGATAAATTATTTGAATATTATTATTATTATTTTTCTTATGCTAATTGTCAGTCTTCCTTACTAGAAGGTGATTTCCATAAGCTAAGGAATTTCTCTGTCTTGTAAATTTCTAATGCCCAGGAAATACACATTCAATAAACATTTGCTAAATGAGTTAACAAATGAGTTAATAAAATAATGAAAATAAACACCCCATCCAGATGAAGTGGTCTTGCTCTCTCTGAACTTACAATTGTCCAGCCACAAACCTATTGAACGAATTTTGCATAACAGTCATATTCGTTCAGAGGCAAAATGGCACGGCATCGAAATCCCTAGCCTTGAATCTAGATAGACATGGGGTAAACAGTGCTTGACACTAGCTCATTGCTTTGGACTAGCTCTTAGAATTGTGACAAATCACCTAGTGACCTTGGGTCACAGTTTCACTTGCTGCACAATGGAGATAAAATTTTATAACACATTGTAAGATTTAAAACAGATAACCTATGCAAAGTGTTTGACATTGTATTAAGTACTCAATAAGGGGTAGCTCTTGGAATTTTTATTAGGAATCTGTAGAGTTCCTCCTATACAAAGTGAGTTCATATGTCCACAGGTCATCAATTACGACATATGTCAAAGAGAATTTTCCTCGGTGTCCTTTAATCTTTAATTCTACGTGTCAGAGTTTATATCTAGAATGGGAACATCGGTTATATGACATGTAAGGAGATGACACTAAGGGAGATTTTAAATACTTTCTCTTTAGAGGCAATTTAACCACCTAAATTTTGGAAATATTTCAAAGCTTTCTTCTGCATGAATGTACCTCAGGCAGTTTCAGCAAGGAATGTCTCTTTGTGCCAGTTTGATATTCTTTCTTTCATATTGGATTGAGCTCACTGAAGGTAAATGATAAATCAAGGACATTTACTTGCAATAGGTTTGTGGTTTTACAAATGCAATGCTGGTAAAAATAAAACAAGTCATTTGTATTTAACATCCACAAACATCACTTCAGAGTGGAGAAAAGGTTGTGAACTGAATTTTAAGTCAGAATTTGAATGCCTACATGACCTTGACATGTAAGTACTGCATCAGATTCACTTTTGTGGGTTTTTCCCCCCAATTCTTTCTAACTACTTATGGAAAAAAATTACTTATTTTGTTTGAGCTTGAAAAACACTTTCTTGAAAGAAAATAACTTCTATCCTAAGATATTTGAGCTTTAAATTTAAAACACTCTTAAGAAACTTGCTTCTCAAGTAACATTATTACTTAAGCCCTGCAACACAATACTCAGAAAAGCCTTTCTTTTAAAAAAAAATGTATCCTTAAATATACTGTCTTACAAAAAGGATCAGGAGAATGGAACAGCCTCTATCAATAGAATACCTCTTAATTATACATGCTAATGGACATGGAAAACAGTTCAGAGAATTTCAAACTTCAAGCTAGCTTCAAATTATTTATATATTGCTCTGATATAATTTTTTATATTTCTCTGATCAGAAAATATCTAAGATTTCTGTTAATCAAATGAGAAATGACTCAAAGCAAATTTAAAAGTTCTAAGCAAAAAGACTTGCTACTCACTTAAACCTTTACTTTTTGAGGCAGAAAGATAATATAACTTCTTTGGTTGAAGCAAAACAATATATAAAGATTCCCCCACCCTTTCTTCCTTTTGCCTTCACTGCCACCCCCTACCCTCTCTCAACTTTATGCCTCATATCTTTCTTTGAGGTCAAACAGGGAAATTTAGCACTGCAGTGTAAGTGATATTTATTTTTTCTTATAGCTGAACTATGAACTTCATATGAAAATGAAGAATAAGAGAAGACTACTGGCTCTGACAAAGATAGAATAGCTGTCAGCAGGCTGTTCCACTATTTTAAAAAAAGAAACTGTAAAAGCTGGTTAGAATATTAAAAAAAAATCAGTTGTCTGCTGTTGGTATATTCTGGATAGCAGGTGCCATTATTGAGAAAAAGGATGCATGGTTGTTTGTTGAATTTCACCTTTACCATGACTTTTGTCCCAAGAGAATGTTGCAACTATAGGGGTCAGCAAACTACACCTCCCCTTTCTTCCATTAAAGTATTTGTCAATCCTTGATCTAGAGCTCCAGAATCCTATATAAACCACCCTTCTCGACTTCTTTACCAACCCCTAAGCTATTCATACATAGCAGAAGATTTGAGGAGGCCTAAAAATGAGAACCCCTCAGAGGCTGGAGAGCAGGACAAGTATATCAGAGCTTGTGTGATACTGAAAGATAGAACTTGAAGTCTGAGCCCAGCTACTGAGAAACCCTTCAACAGCAGAGTGTAGGAATGAGGATTGTGCCCTAATTATAAGGGAAAAGATGAAAAAGAGTTATCCCCTCAAAGCCTCAAAGTTTAATACTGTCAAGTTGATCTACCTGTAATCTAATTGCCTGACAGATATTAATTAGATACTCCTTAGAAGCTAATATTTTTCAACTACCTATCTTCCATGGTGCCCAATGGAAGAAACTGACAATCAGGAAGAAAAAAGATTTAGTTATAGCAAAATCAGAGATAATTGAGATAGAGATTGTAGACAAATCATCAGGATAACTATAATCATGTGACAAAGACAAATGAGAAAAGGATGGAAGATGGAAGAAAAAATACAGAATTTCAACAGATACAGAATCCATTTAAAAACAATAAATCGATATTCTAGGACTGCAAGATGTGGTATTTGACACTAAGAATTCTTCAGGTGATTTTTAAAGAGCAAACTGGAGACAGGAAAATTGGATTTGTGAATTAAAAGACATATTTATAGAAAAGATACAAACTGGAGTATAAAGAGAAAAAGATTTTTAAAGATAGTATCTAAGAAACATGTAAGGCACAAATTGCATACCATCTTTCAGTTAAGAGTACTACTTGAGCATAAATAATATTTGATGAAATATTGTTCAATAATTTTCCTAATAAGAAATATGGTTCAAGGGCACCTGGGTGGCTCAGTGGGTTAAGCTTCTGTCTCCCGCTCAGGTCATGATCTCAGGGTCCTGGGATTGAGCCCCGCATCAGGCTCTCTGATCAGCAGGGAGCCTGCTTCCTCCTCTCTCTCTGCTGGCTTCTTTGCCTACTTGTGATCTCTCTCTCTGTCAAATAATAAACAAAATCTTAAAATAAAAAGAAACATGTTTCAATAATGTTTCTAGTTGTTCAGTAATTTTCCAAACCCACACATTCAGGAAATTCAGCAAATCCCATTCAGAATAAATACAAAGAAATGACACCTAACTACATGATAGTTAGAAAGTAGGTATCTTAAATATAACCATATGAAAAATACATAAACAAAAGAAAGCAGTAAAATTTTTGAACAAAAATTTTTGAAATTTTTTTTGAATTTTTTGAAAAATTTTTGAAAAGTAAAACTTTTGAACAAAATTTATGAAAGTACAAAGAGAATCTTTAAAGGATTAAAATAAAAATACTGCCAACCTAGAATTCTGTGCAGATAAAATATTCTTTGGTAATTAAAATGAGAGAAAGGAGGGTTATCTTTAAGAGAAAAACCTGATATTTGAGTAATTTATTACCAGCAGGGCTAGTTATAAAAATTAGCAAAGGGATTTCTTCAGGTTAAAAGAAAATGATTCCAAATGGAAGCATGGAATTTTAGGGAAAAAAATACTAGAAAGGTAAACATGATAATAAATACAAATGAATATGAATATCAACTACTTAATAAAAGAAAAATAACAATGCCTTGTGAAAGGTATACTGAAAAATCATATGTAATACAAAGGATAGGAGGTATTAAATGAAGATTAAGTGTCTCAAGTTTCTTTTATTCTTTGAGAAGTGGTCATGAATGAATTCAGTCAATAGTAAAATCTAGGATATACATTTTAACCTATAGTGTAACCACTAAAAGAATAAAATGAATAACAAGAGCCAGTGAAGAGCTAATAATTGAATGGCATTAACACTGATTTTTTTTCTCTTGGCTATGTTGAATACCAATGGGCCCATCAAAGGCATTGTTCATTGCTCTTACACATTTTTTTATTTATAGCATTTCCTTTTGATTCCTTTTAGAGTTTCCATCTCTCTTTTTCTATCACCCATCTGTTATTGCATGTTGTCGCCTTTTTCTATTATATAAGAAGTATACATATAGGAAAGGAAGAAATAAAACTCCATTTCATAAAAGACATGAAAATTTCAAATAATCTTCAAAAACCAAATGTAACAAAAACAAACAAACAAAAAGAAACCTCCTGGATATTAAAAGCATGTGTAAGACTGCAAGATGTATGGCTAATATACAAAAATCAATTGCTCTTCTGTATGCCAGCAATGCATAGTGGAATTCTCAAATTACAAAGTCGATACCATTTGCAACAAGAACAACAAAAAATGCAATATTGAGTAATAAATCAAATGGTAAATGTGGTCTATATGTGGAAGACTACAAAACACATATAAAAGAAATCAAAGGTCTAAATACATGGTTAATTATTCCATTTATGGACTGGAATTGGTACTATTAAAATGCCAATTTATCCCAACTTAGTCTATAGGTAAAACACAATTCCAATAAAAATCCCAGCAATTAGAAATTCTATATTTTACATGTAAAAACAAACAAAATGTAATAATCCACATGATATTGGGGGAAAAAAAAAGAACATGGAGGGACTCACACTATCTTTTTTTTTTTAAGATTTTTATTTATTTATTAGACAGATCACAAGTAGGCAGAGAGGTAGGCAGAGAGAGAGGAGGAAGCAGGCTCCCTGCTGAGCAGAGAGCCCAATGTGGGGCTGGATCCCAGGACCCCAAGATCATGACCTGAGCTGAAGGCAGAGGCTTTAGCCCACTGAGCCACCCAGGCACCCTGGACTCACACTATCCTAAGACTTATTAAAAAGGCACTGTAATCCACACATTGTGGTATTAGCAAAACAATAGCTACTTAGATCAGTGGAACTGAATATAGAACCTATGATACAACAGATCTAACCAAGTAATAGTCAATCTTTGAAGAAGGCACAAAGGCATTTCAATGGAGAAAGGACAGTCTTTTCAATAAATGGTGCCAGAACAATTGTATTTTCACATGTAAAAATGTGAACCCACATATAGACCTTACCACTGGCATAATATTTAACTCAAAATGGATTGTTTAACTAAATGTAAAAATACAAAATTATAAAACTTCTGATAGGAAGCAAAGGAGGAAATCTACATGAACTCGGTGAATTGGAAAAGCTTTAGATGTAAAACTGAGAACAAAATTTGTGAAAAAAAAATAAGTTGGACCTTACTACAGTTAAAACTCTCTGCTCTATTAAAGAAATTACTAATAAAGTTAAAAGAAGAGTCACACACTGTGACAAAATATTTGCAAAATTTATCTTTTAAAGAACAAGTACATAAAATATACTAAGAAGTCTTGCAACTCAAAAATAAGAAAACAACCAGATTTTTTAATGGGAGGAAATGGGGGCTCTTGGGTGACTCAGTCAGTTAAGTGTCTGCCTTTGGCTCAGGTCATGATCCCAGAGTCCTGGGATGGAGCCCCGAATCAAGCCCCACATCTGGCTCCCTGCTCAGTGGGGAGCCTGCTTCTCCATCTCTTACTCTCCCTGCTTGTGTTCATACTCTGTCAAATAAAATCTTCAAACAAAATGCAAGAAACATCTGGACAGTTCATCAAAAAGGATATAAAGATGACAAACAAATATATGAAAAGATATTCAACATCATCTGTCATTGGGTAAATGCAAATTCAAATGGAGAGTCATCACAATGTACATTACAATGGCTAAAATTAAAAAAAAAACTAGCAATAACCAATTGTTGGTGAAGATTCAGAATTCTAGGATCTCATTCATCACTGATAGGGGAGCAAAATGGTATAGCAACTTTGGATGACGGTTTGCTTGTTTTGCAGTCTCACCATTGTTTTACCACATGCTTCAAATCACACTCATCGGGACGCCTGGGTGGCTCAGTTGGTTAAGCGGCTGCCTTCGGCTCAGGTCATGATCCCAGCGTCCTGGGATTGAGTCCCACATCGGGCTCCTTGCTCGACAGGGAGCCTGCTTCTCTCTCTGCCTCTGCCTGTGCTCGCTCCTGCGCTCTCTCTCTATCTGACAAATAAAAAAAAAAAAAGAGTCTGTTTCTTGATTTAAAAAAAAAAAAAATCACACTCATCATACCCAGCTGATTTGAAAACTTCCATCTACACAAAAGCTGTTTGTGCATGTTACATATTACCTTCATAGCTTTCAAAAATCTGAAGCTAGAAAATTGCTTTGCAATAGGTGAATGGATAGTTACCTGGTACCTTCATACAAGGAAATATTACTTTTTAGTAAAAAGTAACAGAACATTAAAAAAAATAGAAAAAAAGAGATCAAAATAACAAGCAACTTGTAGCCAAGACAGATAAAGACAAAAACAAAATCTACTAATTAAAAACAAAAAAAAACAAAACAAAAAACCTGTTTAAAAAATTGGCCAAAGCCTTGAATGGAATTCTCCAGATTACTGACTGATCAGCAAATGAAAAGTGAGCAATATAATTTATCAAAGAAATACAAGTCACTAAAACAGTGTAATATACCCACGTACCTAACAAACATGACTAACATTAGAAAGAATGACAATACCTAGTGTTTCCAAAGTGCTGCCTGTTACCATGCTAGTAAATTGGAATTGCTAGTTGGAAAACCATCTGTCAGTTTTTCAGATAAATATACACATACTCTATGACCCAACAGTAGCACTACTGAGTACAAATTCCAAATTATTTCTTAGATCCACGAAAAGACATATACAACATGTTCTAGTAGGCTTTTTTATACAACAGTTTGAATTTTAAAAAGATTATCCTTGGGTGGGATGCCTGGGTGGCTCAGTGGGTTAAAGCCTCTGCCTTTGGCTCAGGTCATGATCCTAGGCTCCTGGGATTGAGTCCTGCATTGGGCTCTCTGGTCAGCAGGAAACCTGCTTCCCTCTCTCTCTGCCTGCCTCTCTGCCTACTTGTGATCTGTCTCTGTCAAATAAATAAATAAAATCTTTTAAAAAAAAGATTATTCTTTTATGGCTACATAATATTCCATTGTGTGTGTGTGTGTGTGTGTGTGTGTGTGTGTGTGTGTGCATGTGTATTTTATAACTATCTCACATCCTCCTTACCCATTTATCTACCAAATGAACATTTAGTTTGTTTCTATGCCTTGGCTATTGCAAATAAAGCTGCAATAAACATAGAGGTGCACATCTTTTATGAATTAGAATTAGTGTCTTTGTTTTCTTTGGATAAATACCCAGTGGTGGAATTATTGGATTATATAGTATTTCTAGTTTTAATTTTTTGATGGGTCTCCATACTGTTTTCACAGTGACTAATGAAATTTACATTCCCACCAACAGTGCATAAGCATTCCTTCCTTTCCACATCCTTGCCAACACTAGTTATTTCTTATCTCTTCAATTTTAGTCATTCTGACAGGTGCAAGATGATCTCATTGTGGGTTTGATTTCTTTGATGATTAAACAAATGGATAAGGAAGATGCCATATGTATAACTTAGTGGAATGTAATAGAGCCATAAAAAAGAATGAGATCACACCACTTGTGACAACATGGATGGACCTAGAGTGGAAGCAAAATAAGTCAGACTAAGATAAATGCCATATGATTTCACTTAAATGTGGTATCAAATGAAACAAATGAATCAACAACAAAAAAGTAGAATCAGACTTATAAATTCAGAGAAGTTATGATCTAGCGGAGAGGAAGATGAGATGGGCAAAATGGGTGAAAGGAAGCAGGAGGTACAGCCTTTCTGTTATGGAATGAATAAGAGAATAAAAGGAAAGAATACAGCCAGAAATATTGTAATATTGTTATATAGTAACAGATGGTACTATGCTTGTGGTGAGCAGAGCATAAAATAGGGAGAAGATGAATCACAATGTTGTACACCTGAAACTAATGTAACCTTGTGTGTTAACTGTATTTTTAACAATAGCTCAATGTCTATCAACAGTATAATGGACACACACACTGTATATATAACTTGTATACTCCTGTTATTCAGTACTTGTATACTGTTATTCAACAGTATAATGGACACACACACTGTATATATAACTTGTATACTCCTACATCAGGAAGTGAAAACATCAGGATGCTAAAAATCATTCTGTGAATGGTGAATTAGGAGTGATTTCTGAAAAATAATATTTCTGTGTTTTTTTCTGTTTCTTGAGCTTTTTGCAATGAGCATGCATTATTCTTTAAAACTTGGAACATATATAGAAACCAAAAGATGCTATTAAGAGCAAACAAACATCATTTGTTTGGTGAAGTGATGTTTCTCTAGAAAACTTTTTTTAGTTTTCTTTTACTCCATTATAATATTTTTTAAAAGATTTTATTTATTTGACAGAGCGAGACACAGCAAGAGAAGGAACACAAGCAGGGGGAATGGGAGAGGGAGGCTTACTTCCCAGCAGGGCGCCTGATGTGGGACTCAATCCCAGGACCCTGTGATCATGACCTGAGTGGAAAGCATATGCTTAACCAACTGACTGAGCCTCCCATGCACCCCATTTAGAAAACTCTTGTCCTGATCAGTTTCAGATGAGTTTCTTATTCTGAAATAAGAAAGGACACCTAGAAATAGAGACAATTACTCTTAGAAATTAGCATATACAATTCTGTTTAGCTTCAGGCAAAATTAAAAACCTGAAATAATTTTACATAAATTCTTCAGCTCTTAAGGACATCCTCCAGCCCATTGAAACTTGAGGCACTAATGTCAGAGTGTAATCACCCTACCTTAACTTAGACTGATAGAGGACTACTAATATTAGAATCTCTCCTTTGGAGATAACATAATGACAGCCTAAGTAAATTTTTCTCCCTCTTGAGAAAATGCTGGGAGGAAGGCACCATCTGGTAGGTGTATGTATGCATGTCAGCGCATAACAATCCATCACGTCCTTTCGAGAATAAAATGGCTGCAAAATCAAAGTTCAAATTTTGAACAGTATCTTTCACACATCTGTTAAGTTTACACCAATTGATACTCTTAATATTTTCTGGAATAAAGGACAATAGACTGCAGAATATATTTTACATTTTACTTAATCATGATGATAAATCTGTGTAAAAATTACACGTCTTGAAGTATTAATAAAAGGAGTATCAATATGGGTGAGCCATGCTTATTCCGAAATATATTTAATAGACAATTTTTAGAGTAAGGTGATGAAGGGTGGTACAGGACTTTTAAAATTATTTTATATAAGAAAAATAATTTAAAAATGATTTTTACATAGATTTCTCTTTGTTTATGTATGTATATGTGAATATATGTGTGCGTACACATACATATATATACATCCCGAGCTTCTTCATTAATATAGCAACATCTGATGTGGGAAACAAAGGCAAAAGAAAAAAAAAAAAAAGAACTAAATTTCCTTACTGACTACAGCATACTGACAAGTCCTTGAAACAGGACTTGAAGCAGAGTGACATTCCTCTAGGTACTCAGCTGCCTAGATATTAATACTTTGCTAAGAGCAAAAGGCAAACTTAGCTTAACATTATCCTTACCCCTCTAGGATCCTTTAAGTCTACTTTAGCATATAAAAACCCCTTTGGAAATTTCCTTTACCTCTACCTACCAAGACGTATGTTGACAATCATCACCCAAGCATATGACCCACCTATGTACCTCTGAATGGTTTTAGGACTGAATTTTTAGTGAACAGTAATAAATGACCTTTTCTAACAATAGCTGGCCCCCTCAAAGTCCTGAAAACTTTGTTTCCAAAATGCCTTGGAGGTTTGTGCTTGCTCTCCCTCCCACCTTGAAAAATATGTAATCTTCCTTTCCTCTTAACCCCAGTGCAGCTCCTTCTGCCCACAGATCCTATCCCAATGCTTTAATAAAACCACCTTTTTGCACCAAAGATAGCTCAAGAATTCTTTCTTGGCCATCCACTCCAGATCCCAACACTTTAAACCACATCAATATCCTAGGTGCCTCATTAGCACAGTAGGTAGCGCAGCAGTCTCATAAACCACATCAATATCCTAACAAAATAATAACAAACAAAAACCAACAACTGAAAATGAGTACTAAGGAAATTATGGGCATCACCAAAAGTGAAAGAGGTCATTTAACTTTAGGAAATTAATGTAATCCACTAAATTAAGAGATTAAAATAGGAAATGTCCTGGTGTCAGAAAGACAATTTGAAAAAAAGCATAAAATACACTGCATTTTGAGTAGGAAACCAGGAAAGTTCTGATAAAATTCATTTATGGATTTCAGGATAATGATTACTGCTAGGGATAGAAGGATGACTTGACTGAGGGAGGACACTGGGGACCTTCTAAGAAATATTATATTTTCAATATTATATTTCTTGATAGTGGTTTGGTGCATGTTAACTTTTTAATTAAGTATGAATTATCTAATTACATATTCATTTTGATGCATTTTTATGTGATTAAAATGTATCACAATAAAAGTAAAACAAGTAACATAGGTTATATTTAAAATCAGAAATATTAAAAAAAAAATAAAATCAGAAATATTATCAATCTCTAGTCACTTAAGCAACTTTAGAAAACTTATAATCCAAAATGATATTAGAAATTCATGAGAATTCTTTTAATTTTACAGATAAAAATTCAAAATTTCCACTTGGTTTGTGGTTTTGCAATATTTTGGTATTTTTTTTCCCCAAAATTACTTTTAAAATTTTTTTTTTTAAGATTTTATTCATTTATTATTTAGAGAGAGAGAGCGAGCACAGGCAGACAGAGAGGCAGGCAGAGGCAGAGGGAGAAGCAGGCTCCCTGCCGAGCAAGGAGCCCGATGTGGGACTTGATCCCAGGACGCTGGGATCATGACCTGAGCCGAAGGCAGCCGCTTAACCAACTGAGCCACCCAGGCGTCCCTCCCCAAAATTACTTTTAATTTTTAAGTCCTATTTACTTATTTTTAAAGATTTTATTTATTTATTTAACAGAGAGATGCACAGCAAGAGAAGGAACACAAGCAGGGGGAGTGGGAGAGGGAGAAGCAGGCTTCTCCCAAAGCAGGGAGCCCAATGCAGGTGTCCACCCCAGGACCCTGGGATCATGACCTGAGCCAAACAAGACAGGCCCTTAATGACTGAACCACCCAGGTGCCCCAAGTTTTATTTATTTGAGGGAGAAAGAGAAAAACCCCATGTTCGGGGAGGGACAGAAGAAGAAGGAGAGAGAATTCTCCTTGAGCAGACTCCCGGTTGAGTGTGGAGCCCTGACTCTGTCTTGGACTCTGGGCTTGATTCCAGGACCTTAAGATTATAACCTGAGCTGAAATCAAGAGTAGGCTTAATTAACCAACTAAACCACCCAGGCACCAAACCAAGTTGATTTTTGAAGAAAAAGATAAACTAAAAACAATACTATAATATCAGTTAATCGTAAATGAATTAGATACCAAATAGTCATTCAGAAGAATAGTTCCTTTCATTAATCTGACTGTAGCTTTTATGCCTTTTATTATTCAAGATAAATGGGAAAAAAGAATTTAATTATTATGTCTTAACAATGTGCTTTTATTCCAAATCTTAATCTTTTGCTCAAAGTGAAGGAAGAGAAAGGAAGGAAAAAAATTTGGATTTTAACATATGAATGAAAAGTCAACCTGTTTTTAAAATCTTTTTTTCTCCTTAAATTTTCAGTCATTTTGGGATTTCCAATTCAATCTTTTAAACTATGAAAAATGCCTTAGGTAATTTGGTTAAAACACTGACATTTGAAAATGATGTATAAAAGGCTCTATAACTTGAAACTTTAAAAATGAACCATCAATTTTAGTCTTGCTGTTGTTTTAGAACTGCAATTAAACATGCCATATGTTAGCTAACCTGCAAATAATACATCTGTGTTCATTTGTGGAATTTCCCTCCTCCAGACTTCTATTCCAAGCTCCGCCTAAATAAAGAAGCATCCTGTGAGTTAGTTACCACACTTTCCTTCTGTGGGCTGAAGATTTTGAAGTCCTCCATGTAGCCATGTGTAATCTGTGTTGAGCATAGAAGGTTTGGGTTTGTGGAGGGGAAGGGAGACAGAGGGATGATACAATTTGCATCACCTTTTCATCAGTAATCAAAACAACAGCCTTTTACTAAATATCTGTAATTCACTAAATACCTGTTAGGAATAATAAGGTTAATACACAGTTTTACCTTCAAGAACTGTATCCTGTGACTAAGAGATGATGTATAGATAACACGCACAACCATATATTGTATGAAGCAACAGATGCATGGGAGAAAAGTAGGTTTTACAAGAGTTAAGGGGAGGAGTGTCTGAGTGGCCCGGAGTTAAGCATCTGCCTTCAGCTCAAGTCTTGATCCCGGTGTTGTGGAATGGTAGTCTGACTCAGAGGAACCCGCTTCTCTCTCTTCCTCTGCCCCTCCCACTGCTTGTACTCTCTCTCATGTGCCCTCTATCTCAAATAAATAAAATCTTTTAAAAATACAAGAGGGGCGCCTGGGTGGCTCAGTGGGTTAAAGCCTCTGCTTTCGGCCCATATCCCAGGGTCCTGGGATCGAGCTCCACATCGGGCTCTCTGCTTAGCAGAGAGCCTGCTTCTCCCCTCTCTCTCTGTCTGCCTCTCTGCCTACTTGTGATCTCTGTCTGTCAAATAAATAAATAAAATATTAAAAAAAAATAAAAATATAAAAAATTTTAAAATACAAGAGATAAGGAGGACAAAATTGCACCTTTGGGGTGCATCTTTGCCCTTTCTGGCAAACTATTAATTTTTCAAGACCCCATTTAATGTCCCTTCCTCCATAAATGCTTTCCTGCCCTTCCTCTGCTCCCCAGCCAGCCCCTATCCCCATCCTCTTAGGTAGACAGATGTAAATCTCCTTTTCTCTGTGCTCTCACATTTAACACCCATTGCTAGGGCTTATGTGTTCTGAGCCTTTCCCTTTGGCCTGTACCTAAGAGCGACTATAACTTCAGCAAAGCTGTTGCTTTTTTTCTTCACCAAAGTATAGGAAATATTGTCCCTTTTTAGGTTTAAGTGGTTTTTGTCTTGAAGAATCTAGAGAAGAGGATAGAAACACTAGGGATCCCCTCAGAAGGGAGTGTGTGTATCTATCACTGTGCTTGGAGATGAAAAGGATTTATTAGAAAACTTGCTCTAGGCATTAATCAAGCCATCTCCTTCAGAACATGTGAAGAAATAAGAGACTCCACCTTTAATATTTGTTTGTAAATCATGCTGCAAAAATAGCAAAAAATTCTTAGAGACTAAATCACAGGGGTCATGGCTTCATAACCTCACAGCCATGGCTTCATCAACCTGTAACACTTGAATATTACACTTTTCATCGTATGTTGAAATAATCCATTTAATTTTTAGTGGGATAATATTTTGGTATAATAACTGTTGGAGATATCTTTTCCTTTTTACTCTCCCCCCAGCCCACCCCCTCACCCTGCTTTTTATGTAGCTATTCACATTAAAAATAGATCAGAGCAATGAATCAAATGCATAGGAAAAAGTTTTTAAAAAGTACTCTCAAAAGTTTGGAGAGGATTTAACCTTGAAAGCAAAAGGTTTTAGTTTTATAAGAGCTTGCTAATTTAGAATTCAAGAGGTTAAACCCTAAATAAAGAGTAAACTCAAATCACAGAAAATTTATTTGCAAAAAGATAAAGCAGAGAAATCTGTCTTCACTCAAGCCTAAGAACGACACTCAGTAAAGTTAAGAGTTTTTGTGGGGTCCTAGACAAAAATAACCGCCTTTCCAGGAGCATGCTGTCAATGACAGATTGCCCAGAAGCCAGTGGGGGGCTATGCCATATCAAGAGATCTAAGTGAGTGCCGTCCAACACCTGTACAGAAGGTAAAGCCCATCTAAGACCTGTTAACCAACATCAACAGGTTCAGCAGAAAAGATGTGCAGTCTGCCAAGCCCTGTCCAAATTATTCCTTGCCAACGTCTCCCCTTTTGCCAATAGAGCAAAACGTCAGAAACAATGCACACAAAGAAGCAACCTCATCCCTTTGCCCTCACTTAAAAAAAAAAAAGTTACAGAAAACAAGGTGTAGAACTCTAGATATCTAGAAGACAGATGGTAGTTCGATAGTAGAAACCTTCAGCTTGTACACATATGGGTGACTGTAAGGAATTATCTAAAATTGTTTCACATATTAGTGGCTCTCAACCAAGGACAACTTGGTCCCTTCCTCCTGGAAACATAGGACGACGTCTGGAGACATTTTGGTTGTCACACATTGGCAGGGAGGAAAAAGTGGGGTTGGGGAGGATGTGCCATTAGTGTCTAGTGAGTAGACTGCAGCAATGCTGATAACTACCTTAGAATACACACAACAGCCTTCTTACAACAAAGAATTATTTATGACCCCAAATGTCAATAGTGTGGAGGTTATGGAAACCAAGCCCTAGAGCATGGCTTGTAGTCAAAAAACTTTTGTTATGCTTGCTATTTTAGAACGTGATCTATTAGTGGTGCGTAAATTTTATTTTTGTCTAAAAAGTAAGGGTAAGTGGAAGAGAAGAATATTCTCTGCAAATGGGAGAGAAAACCCTCAAGGTGGTCTTTAAATTATTTTGTTCTTCTGACTCTGTGTTCAGTGATACCATATTGGTAACCTGAAATTTGTTATAATGGAGTATTTACATCAAACAATTTGGCAAACATAAATTGGGGCTTTTTCTTTTCTTTTTTATTTTTTTAAGATTAAAAAAATTTTTTTTAATTTATTTGACCCAGAAAGAGACAAAAAGAACATGCACAAGCAGCAGAGGGAGAGGGAGAAGCAGGCTCTTTGCTGAGCGGAGAGACTGACATTGGGCTTGATTCCAGGACCCTGGGATCATGATCTGAGCTGAAGGCCAGATGCTTAACAGACTGAGCCACGTGGGCACCCCTGGAGCCTTTTATTTTCCTCAGAGAGCTAATTGTTAAATATTTACCAGCATAACACTGGAACAGTGAGATTAGTGTTTTTCGAAGATTAGTAGATGGTTTGGATAATAAGAGTAGAAGGAGGAAGTCCAGTTGGAATCTATTGAGTCCATAGGAGAAATCATTAGGACTTATTGGCCAGATATAGTGGGGTTGAAAAGAAAGGGACATATTTTGGAGAATTAAAGAGATTTAGTGGTTAATTGGATGCAGGGCATTAGTTTTTTGGGGCCATTTACTGAATGCTGCCATTTACTGAAATGGAAAGCCCATGGGGGGGAACAGGTTTGAAGTGAATGGTGGTAAGCTATATTTTGGACATGTAAAGTTTGACCTGCTTCTGATATTAAGCTAAAACATAAATCAAGCAGATGGACACAACCATATGCTCATTAGTGTTAACACATAAAGGACTAAGATTTACCAATGTTACTGAATTCCAATATTCAAATGGAACTGGAATTAACTTCATTTAATGGCATGGGATTTTAGAATGTTATTCCACCTTATTTCTCCTCTTCCTCATCACGCATATTCCCTCTTTCTCAGATGTCGGACACCAGTCTGGAAATCCCTATTCTAACCCCAAGGACTTCAGTTACTTCTTAGTAATCAATTTTTATTTATACCTAGACATGTGGGTGAAGAGCTCTGTCCCTTCATAAAATTCATTTCTCAAAGCTATTTATACCTTCTGTCTTCTCCGTGAATGTACTGGCAGTTTCCACAAAGTCACAGTGTGGGGGTAGGCAGTGGCCATGGCCATGGACAACATGCTACATGTCCAGAGAAAAGTTGGTCAAGGCTTGGAGCCTCTGCAGGTGAATATGATTTAGAAAACACAGAGAATCCTGGAGGTCAAGAAGCATCAGTCATGGCACTAGAATCGTGTTTGGCTGCCTTGCAAAATTTGTTTTTGTCTTGTTTCACTTTAAAACTTTGTGCAAGACAATGACAAAAATAAAATAAAACTCTTTGGGGAGAAAAAACAAAAACAAAAACAAAAAACAACTAGTGTCCTGAGGAAGACTACTTGGAAAGTGACTGCAACATTTTGGGTAGCGAGACATGTGGTGTGTGATGCTGGCAGGATCGAGGGGGAGCAAACTGAGTTAGCAAGTATTTTATTTATGCCTAAATTGCCTTAATCTTTTGACATATTCTTTTAAGCCCCTAGCATTCCCAAGAGTCAAGTGAATGAGTTTTTCCCTTGCCAAATGCCAGATGGCTGGCATCTTATTTGTAGAATTAAAAATAATTAAACCTAGCATTCTCGAATTGTTTTGCCCCCTCCTCAAACCCACAAGTCTTTCTAGGTCTTTCCTCCAGATGATGGATAAGCAAATGCTGAAGTTTTATATGTCCTTGTTTAACTCCAGACCTCAGTTCATCCTGCAATCAGACATAGCCTGAGTTTCCCATGAAAGTTATTAAGCAACTGTCATAGATCTGGCCTTCTCTACTACTGTGGAGCAAGTGGCAAACTGAAGAGGATTATTTCTCTCAGGTGTGTATCTGCTGTAATTTGTATATTCTAGAAGTTCAAAAAGAAAAAAAAAAACTGAGTTTGAGTCCCGTTTCTGTCAAATAAGAAATTATATTGGTATCTATCTTGGAGAGTTTTAGAAAATGTATATAAAGCTTGTACTGTGGATCGCCACACTGGCATGCTATACAGACCTGACCGATAATGTCTGAGAGCTACTATGGACTAAACTGACCATCTTATATGTGAATGCTATTGTTCGTAGTCCTGAAAAATTGGCTATGCAATGTCTACTCTACAAATTACAAACTAATGGATAGTGCAAAAAGTAAAATTTCCATGGTAATATAAGTAATAGGGAGGGGAGAAGGGAAATTCATTCTCAGTCCATCCAACTTCAAAGTAATCACTCTTTTCAGTATGAAATTATATCTTATATTAGACCTGGCTTACAAACTTTACTCTTACTAGCATTAACACCTAATTTACCTACAATAACAAGTTCTTCACTTTTATTGCTTAATATGCCAAGGAAAAATACTAATTATATAATACTTTGTTATTTTCATGTCTATTAGCAAGATAACATCTGTCCAGGATAATAAACATGTGTTAAGTACCTAATATGTTTTAGCTAAGAAATAATGAGCTATTCTGTATCAGCTCCAAAATAGTGAAAATACAAAATTCCTAAATTTCCCAAATTTGAGAATATGATGAATTCAAATATTGACAGAGTTATGGCAAAAAGGGTAATCAAGTTCAAGATTACTGGGATTATAAATTGGCAAAATAACTTTGGACAATACTTAGATATTACCTACTGTAATGGAAAATATTGAATATCTGATTCCACTTTAGGTTCATAACCTAGATATTCTTTTACAAGTATGGAAGGAGACATATGTAAGGGTGTTTACTGCAATATTATTTGCAGCAGAAAAAAAAATGGTAGCACTCTGAATTTCAATGACAAGGTGAATGGTGAGTTACTGAAATGAGAGATTTCTATCTACTTTTTCTCGTCTATCCTGATAGAGGAGAGTCTATCGCTAAGACTGTAGTGATAAGAATGTTTCAGAAAAAGTATGCTAGCATTTCTTTAAAAAACATTTTTCCCCTGTTTTGCAAAAGAGGAAAAGATCTTTGTAAATTAACTAAATTTCCAAGGGTCAAGAAGATCCTTGTATGCAAATTTAGGTCTATCTCGAACCGACAAATCATGCTCCTAGACTAGGAGAAATCGGAATTATTAAAGACAGAACCTCAGAGATCTAGTTTAGTTCAGTGGCTTCTTCCACATATTCCGAAGGGCCTTAGAGGGATTGTGAGTTTGCTAAGCCGATTTGCTAAAGCGAATGCCCTTTGCTTTGACTCTTCCCACACCATCACTGCAGTCCTTTGGACTTTAAATACAATAGCTACACATTTTATTGATTTTTCAAGTTTGCTGGAAAATAATTTTAAGAAGTGTTCTATGCTGATACCCATGTGAGTAATCCAAATACCTCAAATTAAAAATAAGGGAACTAAAGCCCAGAGAAGGAAACTAAGTCATCCACAGTCACAAAGCAGAGAACAAGAGTCCCAAGTCCACGTGGCCTTCTGGTGCACCATGCTGCTTCTACACATTCTCAGATCCTAATTCGGGTGCCTCTTTGAACTAGGAGACAAAGTCATTCACTGGAAAAGGGTCATGCAGAAAAGCATGTTTGGGAGGCACCAAAGACCAAACATGTGGAGATTAGGCCCAAAGAGGGAAAACTGAAGCTGCAGATGGATAAGAAGGGTGAGGAGACTTTCTTCATATTTTTGCTTTCGACATACATTTTCAGAGGTTCTGTTTTTCTCCTAGAGCTGGAATAAATTTTCAAAGGGGACTAATTACACTCTCTTAGGGGAAAAAAAGTAATTGCTTCGCAGTTTAATTGAATGAGGATAGATTAGTTTCCGCCGATGGTCTGTCTTCTTTTAGTAATGGAGACTCACTGAAAATGAGCAGCCAAGGAGCAGAGGAAATGGGTTCTTAGGGCCCAAGCTGATGGGTGACCAGAATATTAACACTGGTCTCATTTCCTCTGCTGAAATTTCAGGGCTTTTTGTCTTTTGTTTACCCTTCGTCATTAGTTCCTGTGGCCTTCGTATGTCACTGAGAAGCTCCAAGCTTGGAGATACTGTTGTACAATATTGTAGTAGAATACTAGGCTAAAAATAAGACACCTGCTTTACATAAACTTGGAACTTTATATAAACTTTTACATAAATATAAAAAATCTTTTAACCCACACCATCTACTTTGCCACCTATAATTAGAGCTAAAGAACATAAATTCATTTCAGGAATATTTATTGATTAGTATTTAAAAGTCATGCTTTTCTCTCACTGTAGGTCTTTCTTTCCATGTGAAAGGAGATCCATTAATGTACCTATTGGCTTCTCCCGGCATCTTCACATACTGATTCTCTGGGAGGGAAAGGTGACCCCATAGGATTAGATTGATTGAGAAACATAAACTGGCCAGGTTCAGTTTAGCTCCTTTTTTCACTGTAAACCAGGAATCTCATTTGATGTTCTAGGGGTGTATGCTTTTGCATCAGACTGTCCCAGACTGGAATTGCCTGAGATAGGAAGCAGAGTCTGCTAATTTTCTTGAGTAATGTAGAAAATCCTTTGACCTTCCCTTGCCATTCTTGTTCATTCTCTGTCTGTCTCATTCTCATGCTCTGGAACCCATGTGGAAGAGATGTGGCCTCTCAAAGACTTTGACACCTCCAATGTGTCAGTTACTCTTCTACATCTAAGGATGCGATGGTGACATTGATAGATAAGGACCATTCAAATGGAGTTCACACTCTAATGGAAGAAATAATAAAAAACACTAAACAAATATATAATTGTTTTAGGATAATGGTATGAGACAATAATTAACTGAGGGGAATAACTTGAGTGGTAAATGGACATTTGAAAAGAGAAAAACAGGCAGGCAAGTGAGAATCTGGGGCAAAACATTCCAGGAAGAAGGAAGAACAAATGGAAAAGACCTCGGCATGTTCAAGGAACAGGGGAAATAAAAGGCTAGTATGGCTGGAGAAACTGGTAAATGGGAGCAAATGTAGGGAAATTAGAACAAAGTAAAATATAGAAACTTTTTTGTTCAAATGGAAGAAATGATATATTATTTGATACAATATCACAGGCATGCTTTTTTTAAAGGTGGTCACAGGCAGAGAAAAATAGGATCTTTCCTTAAAGGAAATATTTTAAAGTTCAGAAGTACAAGGAATTTGATTACTGAGATTTAAATGAGAATTTTGTTTTTGTTGTTTTACTTATATTATGCCTAACATCCTGTTTTCCTTTTCCACTTTTTAAAAAATTTTCATATGGTCATTCATGTACAAAAACAAGGTGCCTGTGACCTGCTGTCACCTGTGTCTCACACACGCAGAGCCTGAGCAAGACGCAGAGGGTGGTGGGGGAACCTATTGGAACTTATGAAGAGATAAGCAACTGAAAGCTGGAAGTCACATCTGGGTTGTTTTAGGTCTACCTCTGCTATCAGTCATGGATCTGAACAAGCACTCTTGATCTCAATTTCTTCTTTGTAAAGATCAGCAGAATCTTAACTCTTCCCTTCTCTCTGCTGCCCAAAGGAAGAAAACCCTTTCAATTCTATCTCTGAAATATTTCTTAAATTATCATTCTCCTTTCATCCCCAAGTTAGCTAGACAGATGCTCTTACCTACCTCCAGTTTATGATTTGCCTCTGCCCCTACCTTCTTTCACAATTTATGGAGGTTTAATAATAATGCAACAAAAGAGGAAGAGTGCACTAGGAAATGATGTAGAGTGAGATTAGAGTATGCAGCTCATTTATCTGAGGAATAGCATAATGTTCCCATGCATTTATTCATTCTAGGAATAGCAGGTTGAGAAAGGAAGGCAGAATAAACACTTAATTCTGCAGTAGTGATATTGAGTGAAGAGTCAGGACATTGAACTATTTAAAATAGCAGACCATCCATTGGTAACATGAGAAATATATTGTGTAGCCTACAAAATGCTAAGACTTAAACTAGATGAAAATGCACACAGCATTCAAATATTTAGGCTCTCTTTAAACTTTGGAAAAGGCAACATAGTTCGTCTAAAGGTTTACGTGGCAGCTATTATTGGTCTCAATATAGAAGCTGCCCCATCTGCAGAAGATATGCATTCTTGTGACGTCATTCATTTCTACCCTGCTTACTCTAGGAATTTATACTATCTTCCTTTCTCCTATAGGCAGTGAAGTTTAGGTCTCCTGACTTAAGAGAATTCAGGCTGATGCTCCTAAAATAATAAGAAAATTCCATTAGGCTGAGATATAGTTTCATAAACTTGTTCATTACCTAACTCACCCTGTGGGTTTGCACAAATCTCAGATATGCTTCAATTTCCTCATCTGCAATAACCTCATAATACAGATGTGTAAATGACGTGGTTTGAAGTATTTGAAAACACAGTGAAGAGCAACTTAGAGCTTACTAGGTAGTTGTTGCTGAAGATTTTACAGGAATTTCAGAAGCAGTGCTGAGGTTTTCTAGAGTAAGAACTGGTGGTTTGGAATCGAACGTGCCTTAAGCAATATAATGGGCATCTATTTTGGAATGTTCCGGGCATCCATAAAATCTTCTTTGGATAACATCTTAATTTTTCTTATTGGAGAACAAACTCTTCCATAAGAAAATCCATTTGATTTGGTTCTAGTGGTATTGAATTCACTTCTGGCTTTAGGAGTGATTTTGCCTCTCAGACTTTACCCATTTGAAGCTCTGCAACTCTCTCCTCTACCCTCCCTTACACACAGGGAATGATTAGTTTAGAAATGGCTAAGTAGCCAAACCAGAGCTAGTGATGTAGATGACGCAGTCATGGGATTTTGTGTAGATGATTAAAACAATCTCTTTTACTCCTTGGCTTTGAGACAGTGAGGATATAACTTTGGACTGTCAGAGGCCACCTAGTGGAGAGAGCTTGAAAGTACCTAACACAAGTCAAGCGAAGAGGACTGAAAAAGAGATAAAAGGGAAAGACTGCACGATACATTCTTGGATTTCGGCTTTCTACATTTTGATTCTGGGAGTCAGGAGGCGCCAGCACCAACTTCACCAGTTTACAGTGAGGGCGCCCATGAAAATGAAGTCAACAAAGAAGAAAATGTAATAGAGAAAGAGAGAGAAACTGAGGACTGATGAAATTATTTGATGTCCTGGATCCAGCCAATGCCCAGTATCTACCCTTACGCTTTCATTTATGCAAGGCAGTAAGTTAATGTTTTTATTCCACCTAATTTGAGTCATATTTTATTACCTGCACCTGGAAGACTCTTTAAAACATACTACAATGTCAACACTTTTTGCCCCAATACTTAGAATAGACTATAAAATTAAAGGCTATTATTTATAAATGACTCCAGTAAATTTGTCTTCTCTAATCAGCCAAAAAGGCAAGACAAGACCACAGACCATCCGTGACATCCATGACATCCCTCTACAGTATCTTCCAGTGGATCTTTATATAATAATATATGACACTAAATAGGTAATTGTTGTATTTTTATTTGTTGATTGATGGGGAACAGTGATGGTTGTATTTGTTAGAATATATTTATGGATGAACTAGTAATACAAGGAGAAGGCTGCCCCTGGGATG
>ML110990.1:13597-29207 GCA_003697995.1 Taxidea taxus jeffersonii | reverse complement strand
GAGGTGTGAGCTCTCAACTCGGGGTTTCCTAGAGCCGTGGTCTGTGACATGGGCTGGTGCTCTGTGCGAGGGGTCCCCACAAGATCCGGGGAGACTCTGACCTGGGAGAGCTCAGGGATCTATGGGGTTCAGAGACTCCAGGTAGGACTCTGCCAGAGACAGAGATGCTTGGTCACAGGCTGGGTGACCTTGGAGCACAGCCAGAAGCCAGTGAGACGGGACTGATGACTCACGATTTTCTCTGAGCACGGCCGGAGGCTGGGGAGACGGGAGTGATTAAGCGCTTTTCTCTGAAGGTGCACTGAAGACTGGGGCCCCGAGCTCTCGGCTCCTCCGAGCCGGAGATTAGGAGGCTGCCATTTTCATTCCCGTCCTCCGGAACCCTACAGAAAGCATTCAGGGAACAAAAACCCCAGAAAGCGAACCTGAGAGGATTACTTAGCCTGGCCCCTGGTAAGGGCGGTGCAATTCCGCCTGGGGCAGAGACACTTGAAAATCACTACAAGAGGCCCCTTCCCCAGAAGATCAACAAGAAATCCAGCCAAGACCAAGTTCACTTAACAAGGAGAACAGCGGGTTCTTATCTGGACAAAATGACAAGGCGAAAAAACTCACCACAAAAAAAAGACCAGGAGGCAGTACCGAAGGCTAGGGACCTAATCAATACACACATTGTTAATATGTCAGATCTGGAATTCAGGACGATTCCCAAGGTTCTAGCCAGGCTTGAAAAAGGCATGGAAGATATTAGAGAAACGCTGTCAAGAGAAATAAAAGCCCTTTCTGGAGAAATAAAAAGAACTAAAATCTAATCAAGTGGAAATAAAAAAAGCTATTAATGAGGTGCAATAAAAAATGGAAGCTCTTACTACTAGGATAAATGAGGCAGAAGAAAGAATTAGTGATATAGAAGACCAAATGACAGAGAATAAAGCTGAGCAAAAGAGAGACAAACAACTACTGGATAACGAGGGGAGAATTCGAGAGATAAGTGATACCATAAGACGAAACAACATTAGAATAATTGGGATTCCAGAAGAAGAAGAAAGAGAGAGAGGAGCAGAAGGTATATTGGAGAGAATTATTGTAGAGAATTTCCCTAATATAGCAAAGGGAACAAGCATCAAAATCCAGGAGGTGCAGAGAATCCCCCTCAAAATCAATAGGAATCGGTCCACACTCCGCCATCTAATAGTAAAATTTACAAGTTTTAGTGACAAAGAAAAAATCCTGAAAGCAGCATGGGACAAGGAGTCTGTAACATAAAATGGTAAAAATATTAGATAACAAAAAAATGGTAAAAAAAATGGTAAAAAATATAAAATGGTAAAAAATGGCAGACTTATCCACAGAGACCTGGCAGGCCAGAAAGAACTGGCATGATATATTCAGAGCACTAAACGAGAAAAACATGCAGCCAAGAATACTTTATCCAGCTAGGTTATCATTGAAAATAGAAGGAGAGATAAAAAGCTTCCAGGACAAACAAAAACTGAAAGACTTTGTAAACACCAAACCAGCTCTACAGGAAATATTGAAAGGGGTCCTCTAAGCAAAGAGAGACCCTAAAAGTATTATCAGGAAGGAACAGAGACAATATACAGTAACAATCACCTTACAGGCACTACAATGGCACTAAATTCATATCTCTCAAAGGTTACCCTGAACGTAAATGGGCTAAATGCCCCAATCAAAAGACACAGGGTTTCAGAATGGATAAAAAAACCAAAACCCATCAATATGCTGCCTACAAGAAACTCATTTTAGATCCAAAGACACTTCCAGATTGAAAGTGAGGGGGTGGAAAACAATTTACCATGCTAATGGACATCAGAAGAAAGCTGGGGTGGCAATCCTTATATCAGATCAATTAGATTTTAAGCCAAAGACTATAATAAGAGATGAGGAAGGACACTTCATCATACTCAAAGGGTCTGTCCAACAAGAAGATCTAACAATTTTAAATATCTTTGCCCCTAACATGGGAGCAGCCAACTATATAAACCAACTTATAACAAAATCAAAGAAACACATTGACAAGAATACAATAATGGTAGGGGACTTTAACATGCCCCTCACTGAAATGGACAGATCATCCAAGCAAAAGATCAACAAGGAAATAAAGGTCTTAAATGACACACTGGAGCAGATGGACATCACAGATATATTCAGAACATTCCATCCCAAAGCAATAGAATACACATTCTTCTCTAGTGCCCATGGAACATTCTCCAGAATAGATCACATCCTGGGTCATAAATCAGGTCTCAACAGGTATCAAAAGATTGGGATCATTCCCTGCATATTTTCAGACCACAATGCTCTGAAGCTAGAACTCAATCACAAGAGGAAATTTGGAAAGAGCACAAATACATGGAGACTCAACAGCATCCTTCTAAAGAATGAATGGGTCAACCAGGAAACTAAAGAAGAATTGAAAAAAAAACCATGGAAACAAATGATAATGAAAACATAATGGTCCAAAATCTGTGGGACACAGCAATGGCAGTCCTGAGAGGAAAATATATAGCGATACAAGCCTTTCTCAAGAAACAGGAAAGGTCTCAAATACACAACCTAACCCTACACCTAAAGGAGCTCGAGAAAGAACAACAAAGAAAGCCTAAACCCAGCAGGAGAAGAGAAATAATAAAGATCAAAGCAGAAATCAATGAAATAGAAACCAAAAAAACAATAGAACAAATCAATGAAACTAGGAGCTGGTTCTTTGAAAGAATTAATAAGATTGATAAACCCCTGGCCAGACTTATCCAAAAGAAAAGAGAAAGGACCCAAATAAATAAAATCATGAATGAAAGAGGAGAGATCACAACCAACACCAAAGAAATTCAAACAATCATAAGAACATATTATGAACAACTCTATGCCAACAAATTCGACAATCTGGAAGAAATGGATGCTTTCCTAGAGACATATAAACTACCAAAACTGAATCAGGAAGAAATAGAAAGCCTGAGTAGGCCCATAACTAGTAAGGAGATTGAAACAGTCATCCAAAATCTCCAAACAAACAAAAGCCCAGGGCCAGATGGCTTCCCAGGGGAATTCTACCAAACATTTAAAGAAGAATCAATTCCTATTCTCCTGAAACTGTTCCAAAAAATGGAAATGGAAGGAAAACTTCCAAACTCATTTTATGAGGCCAGCATCACCTTGATCCCCAAACCAGACAAGGATCCCATCAAAAAAGAGAATTACAGACCAATATCCTTGATGAACACAGATGCGAAAATTCTCACCAAAATGCTAGCCAATAGGATCCAACAGTACATTAAAAGGATTATTCACCACGACCAAGTGGGATTTATTCCAGGGCAGCAAGGCTGGTTCAATGTCTGCAAATCAATCAATATGATACAATACATTAACAAAAGAAAGAACAAGAACCATATGATACTCTCAATAGATGCTGAAAAAGCATTTGACAAAGTACAGCACTCCTTCCTAATCAAAAATCTTCAAAGTGTAGGGATAGAGGGCACATACCTCAATATTATCAAAGCCGTCTATGAAAAACCCACCGCAAGTATCATTCTCAATGGAGAAAAACTGAGAGCTTTTCCGCTAAGGTCAGGAACCCGGCAGGGATGTCCATTATCACCACTGCTATTCAACATAGTACTAGAAGTCCTAGCCTCAGCAATCAGACAACAAAAAGAAATTAAAGGCATCCAAATTGGCAAAGAAGAAGTCAAGCTATCACTCTTTGCAGATGACATGATACTATATGTGGAAAACCCAAAAGGCTCCACTCCAAAACTGCTAGAGCTTATACAGGAATTCAGTAAAGTGTCAGGATATAAAATCAATGCACAGAAATCAGTTGAATTTTTTTACACCAACAACAAGACAGAAGAAAGAGAAATTAAGGAGTCAATCCCATTTACAATTACACCCAAAACCATAAGATACCTAGGAATAAACCTAACCAAAGAGGCAAAGAATCTATACTCAGAAAACTATAAAGTACTCATGAAAGAAATTGAGGAAGACACAAAGAAATGGAAAAATGTTCCATGCTCATGGATTGGAAGAATAAATATTGTGAAAATGTCTATGCTACCTAAAGCTATCTACACATTTAATGCAATGCCTATCAAAATCCCATCCAATTTTTTCAAAGAAATGGAACAAATAATCCTAAAATTTATATGGAACCAGAAAAGACCTCGAATAGCCAAAGGAATATTGAAAAAGAAAACCAAAGTTGGTGGCATCACAATTCCCGACTTCAAGCTCTACTACAAAGCTGTCATCATTAAGACAGTATGGTACTGGCACAAAAACAGACACATAGATCAATGGAACAGAATAGAGAGCCCAGAAATAGACCCTCAACTCTATGGTCAACTAATCTTTGACAAAGCAGGAAAGAATATCCAATGGAAAAAAGACAGCCTCTTCAACAAATGGTGTTGGGAAAGTTGGACAGCCACATGCAGAAAAATGAAATTGGACCATTTCCTTACACCACACACGAAAATAGACTCAAAATGGATGAAGGACCTCAATGTGAGAAAGGAATCCATCAAAATCCTTGAGGAGAACACAGGCAGCAACCTCTTCGACCTCAGCCGCAGCAACTTCTTCCTAGGAACAACGCCAAAGGCAAGGGAAGCAAGGGAAAAAATGAACTATTGGGACTTCTTCAAGATCAAAAGCTTTTGCACAGCAAAGGAAACAGTCAACAAAACCAAAAGACAACTGACAGAATGGGAGAAGATATTTGCAAATGACATATCAGATAAAGGACTAGTATCCAAAATCTATAAAGAGCTTAGCAAACTCAACACCCAAAGAACAAATAATCCAATCAAGAAATGGGCAGAGGACATGAACAGACATTTCTGCAAAGAAGACATCCAGATGGCCAACAGACACATGAAAAAGTGCTCCACATCACTGGGCATCAGGGAAATACAAATCAAAACCACAATGAGATACCACCTCACACAGTCAGAATGGCTAAAATGAATAAGTCAGGAAATGACAGATGCTGGCGAGGATGTGGAGAAAGGGGAACCCTCCCACACTGTTGGTGGGAATGCAAGCTGGTGCAACCACTCTGGAAAACAGCATGGAGGTTCCTCAAAACATTGAAAATAGAGCTACCTTATGACCGAGCAATTGCACTACTGGGTATTTACCCTAAAGATACAAACATAGTGATCCGAAGGGGCACGTGTACCTGAAAGTTTATAGCAGCAATGTCCACAATAGCCAAGTTATGGAAAGAACCTAGATGTCCATCAACAGAGGAATGGATATAAAAGAAGTGGTATATATATACAATGGAGTATTATGCAGCCATCAAAAGAAATGAAATCTTACCATTTGCGATGACATGGATGGAACTAGAGCGTATTATGCTTAGCAAAATAAGTCAATTGGAGAAAGACAACTATCACATGATCTCCCTGATATGAGGAAGTGGAGATGCAACAGGGGTGGGGGTTAAGGTGGTAGGAAAAGAAAAAATGAAACAAGATGGGATCGGGAGGGAGACAAACCAAAAGAGACTCTTAATGTCATAAAACAAACTGAGGGGGGTGGGGGGAAGAGGGGTTGGGAGAGGGTGGTGGGGTTACATTATATGTTTAAATATAAAAGCTTAAAGAAAAAAAAAGGAAGTATGCATACTAGTTAACTAGTTAAAGCATTCCACCTTCATAAGGAAGTAATTGAACAAATATGCCAAAATTAATCTAAAGAATTTTTATTGTAGCATTCAATGTATTCATTCAAGAAATACTTGAGGCATTTATTATTTGGAAAAGCAAAAGAAAGAAAGGAAACAGTCAAAATACATAAGATAAGTTACAGGATAAAGAAAATTATAGTCATACATTTTGTAACTGCGATTGATTACAGCATAGAAAGTCATTTGTTAAAAATGAAAGGTCTCCTAATATATGTTTAAAGGAGGAAGCAACTTATAAGATGTTATATGATCTCCTTTACATAGGTAGATAACAGAAATACTGGTTTATAAATAGAAAAAAATATCTCCTTCTTGGTTATCTATAGTTTTTCTATCCTTCTGGATTTGTCCTTCTCTTGAGACCATCTTCCTCCATAGCAGGAAGATCTAATTTCTTGCCTTTGAACCCTTCCTCAAGAGTGCCCTTTCCATATTGGAAATTTTAGATAAGGACATTTACCACATGATTGTGTCCATATCATTTTTTACCGCCCCCTTACCTCATGCCTCTGCTGGATCCCTCATGCTTTGCCTCATTTGCTGCCACTTTAGTACTACCACTTCTTCCTTCTCTAAAGAGCATTAAAATTAAGTTTTTATATGTAATGGGCTTTTAATAAAAGATCTGCGAGTAATGGAGGGTAGATAAAGTTGAGGAAACAAACTATTTCAAATGTGACAGCTCCATGATACCTAGAAATTTACTGTTCATTCTTTTCCATAAGGAACTTTTTCCCTATTATGTTCTCCTGTGGGTATTAATCTATAGTGCTGTTATTTAGAATCATCTTTCCTTAAAGCAGGATGTCTAAAAAATGCTTTTTAAATACCTTTAACAGTCTGGTGAAAGTTGTGAACCCTTTCTCAGAATAGAATTATTTGATGCATTGTAAAAATACATAGGATTTCAAAGAAAACCAATTATAGTGAAATAGTTTTAACAAGGGATATTTTGATTGTAAAGTCATGTAGACCCTTTTATTTCCTCTTCCTAGTCCATTAAGTTTTCCAGTTGACAGAAACAATGCCAAAATTACTGCGCACTCTCTCTCTCTCTCTCTCTCTCTATATATATATATACATATATAGCCAATTATGTTTACTAAATGCTAGCAATCTAGACTTAAGTCAGATGCCCCTCAATTTTCACAGACAAATAACAAGTTAAGGAGCTTTCCCAAAAAATGTACAGTGCTTTCCCAAAGGGGAATGCATTTCCAGGCCAATTGCCCCAAATTTCTCCTATTTTTTCTTTATGTACATATATTAGAGTTTTTTTTCCTGTCTCCATCTCTCTCTTGAGACAGAAGTGGTTAAATATATTTTCAACAGTGAGGATGATATTAAAAATTATAATTTTATTCTCTTCTTTATCTGTACTTTATAAAAAATAAGATGTCTTTACATTGAACAAATACTGCTTATAAAATGAAATAAGGAAAAGAAAAAAATAAAGAAATTCCACAACTACCTCCGTATTAGGCTTTTATTACTTGTAATCATTAGTCTTGTTTGGGAAATTTTGCAAAGTGCTAACAACTACTGCCAAAAACTATGGAAGAATACTGTTGGATTCAGGGTGTCTGCCACTGTAGATTCTGAAGTATGTTGTATTGATGCATACTATTTTCAATAAATACATTTTTATATCACTGTATTTTGAGGCTAGATGATGAGACCAATCGCAATGGACCTTAATCATTTAAAACTAGATGTGGAGGAAATACCCAGGAGAAATTGATGCAAGATTCACAGTTCATTCATGTGAGTCAATCCCATATATAAGAGAATATTTTTGCTATTTGATGAGATAGATATCACATTGTCTTGGCCTTGGTGCAGGTAACACATCTGGGAACTGTTCACATGGAACCACTGACTAACAGATGTACAGCTCTGTCTGGGATGGGTTCCAACTTTGAAAAGAATTAAAAGTAGAGTATTTTGAGTCCTTTTACTTTGCACAATTGGCCAAAAGCATCCAGCCGGGCCATGGATAAGCTTGAGAAACTTCAGCCAAAAATTCATATTGAATATTTATATACATTCTGGGAAAAAATTTTCTTGAGATAGTGCTCTGGAATGATTTGAGTAATTTTGTTGCTATTTCAAGCTCTGTTCACCATGCAAAAAGAGACATGTTATTATTTCTTCATGTGATTCAATGAAAATTCTGAAAAATCTGAGAACAAGAACATTTTCTGCTCTGTCACCATTGAGCTTCAGCACTGTTAACAAAATGTGCATTAGTAAGGAAGCCATGGGATCAATTTTGAAAATTAATCATAAAGATATTGCAGGTGTCTTATAAGAATGTGTTTTGTTCTGTTTTGTTCTGTTTTTCCTGGAGACAGAATACTGCATGTAGATGCAATTCAACTTATGTTTGGAAGAACTGCTTATATTTTTGTTTAAATAAACAAAGCTATTAAACTTCATGTCTACATACTTTATCACCCATTTTCCCCTTAATCCCCCACACTCAGGCCATCATAATCACTGCACTTCTGAACTTAAGATCATCAACAACTCCGTCACTGTAAATCCAATACTCAATTTTCTGTCTTCATTGTAACTGTCCCTTTTAGGTTATTTGACAAACACTTCTCTTTGAAGCTTGACTTGAAACTCAGCTTCTTCACATGGTTTCCAGGATAGCAGATGTTGACTTCTCAGTCTAATCTGTTGGCTTCTGCTATTCCAGAGCTCCAAACATACTAGCACTCCAAGCGCACTCTTAGGGCCTATTCTCTACCTACACTCTCTTCCTAGGAATCTGGTAAATTCACTACTTCAAACTGAGTATATGTTAATAACTCCCAGATTTATATTTCTAGACTGAATCTCTTCCTTGAATTCCAGTCTCATTAATCAATTTCTCAATAACATCTCCTCTTGGGTGACAAATTATCATCTCAAATTTAATGTCTATTAAATTAGAATTATAACTAAAACCTCAATTCTTTACCATTTTGCCTACAGCAATCCATTCTTCCTCACATTGCTTATTTGCAAATACTCCCTCTGTCAGGAAATGCCACCTTTATTCATCCTATTTCTCAAGCCAAAAACTTAGGAGTTATGGTTGATTCCTCATTTTTCCTCATCTTCATATAATGTCAGGTCCACTTTTGCTATCTGTTCTGAGTCTGATTGACAATCTTTAATCATTTCTACATCTCCATCCTACATCAAACAATCATGAACTATTGCATAGGCTCCTGAAGCCATTTAAATGGTCTTGTTCTATTCCTGCTTTTAAGACAAAATGCCATAGAGCTTCCAGAATGTTTATCTTAAAATATAGATTATACCAAATTTTACTAAAGATTCTAGTGATTTGCTCTTAATCTTAAAAAGCAAAATTGAAAGTCTTTTACCTTTTTTAAGGAGACCCTAAAAACTCTACATGATGTGATTTTAGCCTACCTCTCAGACCTCACCTATTACTGTTTTCAGTCTCTGGATTATAGGATTACTGGCTTATTTCTGCTTCAACTTTTGAGTTCATTTTATACACACTCTGCTCCCTTTCCTTGCAACACTACTCCCCTGTGTATTTGAATTATGAACTTTGTATTGCAGTTAGGGTCTTGCAAAACTTTCCAAGGCATCCAGGATAATGTGTCCATATTCATTTCTTTCTAGGACACTGTATTTTTCTCAGAACACTTTTCTGTCTGCAGTTAACTACTTCCTTTATTTGCCATTATGTTTATTTTTGCACTGGGCAGGTTTCTCTTGCGTGCTTTTTTTTTTTTTTTTTTTTGTCTTCTTCTTTGGCATCACTCTGCCTCTTCATTTCAGAAGATAGCTAAATTCCTCCTAGTTTGCTAAAGTGGAGTGATTCTGTTCTCTCTGGCCTCTCCTC
The DNA here is from genome assembly GCA_003697995.1 of Taxidea taxus jeffersonii. Taxonomy (NCBI): domain Eukaryota; kingdom Metazoa; phylum Chordata; class Mammalia; order Carnivora; family Mustelidae; genus Taxidea; species Taxidea taxus. The sequence goes on along the minus strand of ML110990.1, from coordinate 19,614 downwards.
TGACTTGGGACTCCTAAACCTTATAATTACCCCCTTATATGGGATCTATCTTTTCTTCCAGCACTGTGGTAATTGTTTTACTTATTTTCTCCTTTGATTCTCACAACTATTCCAACATTAATACTATTAGAATCACATTACAGATGAGAAACCAAGACTTGGATTGGGACAGTAACTTCTCTCTGGTCACAAAGCTAGCCAGTGACAGAGCAAGTATCCATCACGTCCCACTCCACTACGTACTAGACTGCCTGTACCCCTTCCTCATCCCCTACCTGTTCCTCAATCTGCTTAACTTCTTTCATTCTCTGGTTTATCTGGAAGGAAAGTATCCTGTCATCTGATTAAGAGAGATTATTGTCAAAAGTAAATGCTTAGGCTTAGCCCTTCAAAAGAATATTTTAATTTTAAGTAGTATATCCTTTAAGAAGGAGATAGTTCTTTGCCCACTCCATTCTGACTCCTCAGAGCCTCACACAGAATACTTCCATTCTGACCTACTCCCAGCACAACAAGAATTAGAGTGAACAAATTGACATTCAATTCCGAAAGGCTCAAGCTCTTAAACTGTGTGTTATCTGTTTCTCCAGTAAATCCATTATAAAGACAGTTCTTACCCTACAAGCTTTGGAGAAGGTTAAATATATAATAAACATTATTTAATTTTGCATAGAACCACATAGTGTATGTCCATGCCTAATTTTTGTAGAATCATTCCTGATTCTAATTCTGTGATATTTTTTACCTTTTTCATAATCCTATGTCATATGCTGTATTTAATGTTTGAAAGTTAATTACTATACCCACTTCAGATGAGAGCACTTAGTAGACTATTTCTCAGAACTATTTTGATGTTCTATTCATTAAGTCTCAGGTCCATATGGAAACAAAATGGTTTTCTAAAGTATTTATTCCTTCTATTTAAAATTTATTAAACAGAATATGCATTAAGCAGTTAATAGTTTTTATTGGTAATATTTAGATGCAAAAATTTAAGATATAGCTCATGATATGTTTATTTTTTAAGTAGTTTCACCAATGGGTCCTAAATATTTGCTGGATGAATACACAAATGGTGTAGTTATCTCTGAGATCTTACTTTCCCTGATTTAATTCATTGTAGATAGAAATCCTCTCCCTTTTCAATACCAGCAATTCTCATACCTCACCTTGTTTAAAACAGGGGCATAACAGGTATCATTGCTTGTGCTAAAATGATAATTTTTGAACACATATAGGTCAAATTTTTTAACAACTGCTTAAATGATTCTTTCAATAAAAGTGAAAAAAATTCTTTATTGTTTTCTATAAATAAATTTGACAAAAGTTTCTATAAATAAATTTACTCCTTGCACTAGTCATATATAATGTAACTGTTTTCCCTTCTTACCCCCACCCCACATCTGTTTCTCTCTTCTGTGACCCAACTTATTTTACTTTGGTCTCAGCTTGGAGCTGAGGAGATATCTTCAAAGTCCAGCAGGGGTTGTTTCAGTGATTTTGATGTTGGCAGAAATGGCCTGAAATGTGTCGGGCTCTGGATTATATCCCAAGAAAGACTCTGGATCAAGACTAGAGAGGGTCTTCTATTGTCAATAGGAGCCAGGCTTATTTCCAAAAATTTGCAATAACTCTAACTGCACTGGATCACTGTCTTCAAGTGTGACAAATTATGAAGGATGAGAGAAGATGTATACATCTTCAGAAGATGTATACATCTGACAAGGATCACCAACAATGGATTCTGTGTCAACATAGCCTGGAAAAAGACCTGGGCTGTCCAGATTCTCCTGTATTCATGATACTTTCAAATATATTTAGCACACAGCTTAGAATATGGTAGGCATTCAAAAAATGTTTCTCGACTGATTTAGAAACCTATTTGTGTGACTCCTTTGATTATCAAAACAGCAAACTGGCAGTACAGAATATTAAGAATGGAGAAAAAGGAATGAGAACAGAAGGTAGAAATAGTGATCAGTCTAGGAAAGATGTTTATTCTTCACCATACTTAAATAAATTCTTCAGACATCCAATGATCTAGTGATTTATTTATCTATCTATTTATTTTGGCATGAGAGGACACAAATTTGGACACATCTCCAAAATCAACAGGGTGGTTTTTTAATGCCTCTACTTTTCCAGGCCCTTTGGTGGTAGCCTGAAACTTGAGTACCTTCAAAGGCACCTGCCCTGAAAAATGCTGGTGATCTTGTACACAGAGTCAGCATTTGGCATTAGACTTAGGTTACGTTCAGAACCCAGAGAGAAATTTCATAGAAATCCCAACTGAGAATTCCCAGAAGCATTTTTAAGGCAAAGAAGAGCTGACTATTTTAATGGAGACATCTATTAAATGGATAGGCTTTAAAAAATTGAACTATAGATTACAAATGAATTTTGCTCCTGACCCTGCCCTCATATCCCTTTATTGCTTTGATCAAGACCCTTAACTCAAGGGTTCCTCAGTTTCCTCATCACTACAGCCAGGTGGTTAAATTAAGCTATCTTTCAGGGCTCCCTCCACTTCTATTGTGTAATTCATCCTAAAAATCAGATTTCAAAGCTTCTAATAGACAGGGTTTTCCTAGAGAATAAAAATACTCTCTTATGGCTCCACAGCTGTGCAGTATAAAAATTACTGTCTGAGTCTTTTTCTGTTAGATGATCTAGTCTGACCCCATCAGAAAATACCTTTTAAAATAGACCTCTCTAATGTTGAGGAAAACTTGGACTCGTTTCTGTTTTTCTTTTTAATTTTAATACACTTTTCATCTAACACTCAGTTTGTTAAGTTATTATACTATAATACCTAATCTAAAAGATAGTATAGTGTTTCTAATATTTGTCTCAATTTTTCTTTCTCCTTCCACATTACCGATTGAGTTTTCTGACCTGGCTGTTTGATAGGCTGATGGTGATGTAATTAAGAATGATTTTTCTGCTTTTTCAAAAATGGGTAGTTGAAGCCTTTAGAAGAAAATAGATACTACTGAAACAGCGGGAGAAAATAAGATTAATGCAAAACCAATCATATGTGAACCGATGTTCTGAAAATGGAGATGAAGGAGTAAATTTTAAGTTTAAAATTTCTGTTACTTAAATTTATTATTTATTACTTGGCATTTTCAGGAAGCTCTAATTCTACCATTTTAGAAATAGTTACAGGTATTTGATGGGTGCTTGTGGTTATTTTTTACTTTGACACGATAAACAATGATAAGCACCACTTTTAGTCATGCAAGTCCTATTGTAAAAGAAACTCCAAGAAATAATTTTAGAATGAAAATTGCCATGGAGGGACACCTGGGTGGCTCAGTTGGTTAAACATTGATTTTCAGCTCAAGTCATGATCCAGGGTTCTGGGATTAAGTCCCACACTGGGTTCCCTGCTCCCTTTGCCTACTCTCGCTCTCTCTCTCACACATAGATAAATAAATAAATAAAATCTTAAAAAAAAAAAAAAGACCTATCTCCAAGTACAGTCATATACTGAAGTATTGGGAGTTAGGACTTCAACATACAATTTTGGGGAGACACAATTCTCCCCCCCCCCAAAAAGTCTACAACACCCTATTAATAAATAGTTATATTATTTCCAAAGTTTTGCTTTAAAAAATCATATTGTAATAAAATCCTTGTGAAGGTTTCCTTATGGTCACAACTTTCTTTAGGGTATATATCTAGAAGTGGGATTATTATTTTTTTAAAGATTTTATTTATTATGTCAGAGAGAGACAGAGACAGAGAGAGAGCACAAGCAGGGGGAGCAATAGGCAGAAGGTGAAGCAGGTTCCCCGCCAAGCAAGGAGCCTGATACAGGACTCTATCCCAGGACCCTGAGATCATGACTTGAGCCAAAGGCAGATGCTTAACCAACTGAGCCACCCAGGTGCCGATGGACATGATCTTTAAAGAGGTAATTAAGTTAAAATGAGGTCATTGGGAGTGGGCCCTAATTCAGTCTGACTAGTCCTTATAAGAAGCAGACATGAATAGTCACGTGAACATGAACATTGCTGCTCAGAAAGCATGAGGAAACCATTCATTTTTAGACAACAGAGATCAAATGGGAAATCTGGACTTCTAGCCCCACATGGTAGCAACATAGTGGTGCTGTTACCCATTCTCTACAGAGTGGGGTCAGAGGATGCCAACTGAAATAAGCTTTCAATAACTTTCAGAGTCACAAAATGTCCATGCTTCAGTTGAAAAATCACTTGTCATATACCACAAATGAGTGAATTACAAAAGATAATCAATAGTGATGGAGATTTTAGAATTAACGAATAAGATTTTAAAGCAGCCATTAGCAAATGCTTCAGTGACTAATTATGACCATTTTGGAAATAAATGAAAAAATAGAAAGTCTCAGGAAAGAAATAGAAAATTTTTAAAAATGGACATTTTAGAAGAGAAAAATGCAATTATCATAAAAACAAAATAAGAATATCCAATATATAGGCTAAATAGCAGAATGGAGGTGACACAGGAAAAGTTTGGTTAACTCATGAAATATTAAAGATTGTGTCCTTCTCTTAATTTATTTAAAGGGTGAAAAATATGTATAGAGTGAATTTCAGATACTTTGTTGAAAAACTGTACAGGCTCTGGCTTTGAATTATGTTCAAATCCTTCAAATTTTTTTTTTTTCAACAGCAACAGTTAAGGTATAGATCACTTGACTCCATCAGAGATTGAAATGACTGGTGCTGGGTTACAAGTTCTGTGAAGATTGACCTTTTTTTTTAAGATTTTATTTATTTATTTGACAGACAGAGATCACAAGTAGGCAGAGAGGCAGGCAGAGAGAGAGAGGGGGAAGCAGGCTCCCTGCAGAACAGAGAGCCCGATGCGGGGCTCGATCCCAGGACCCTGAGATCATGACCTGAGCTTCTCAGATCTTTCCTTCTCTTCCCTTTGAAGCTTGGATTTAGGCAACTATCTTGATGAGAAAAAGACAAACCAATTAAGAGGCTCTCTTCTCTGTGGTTCCCTTGTCTGTGGGATCCTCCTGCTTTGGCAGCTCTTCATTGTATTTTTTTTTCCACAACTTTGTGGGACTGCTAAAACCTCCAGACTCTTACTTTCTTGGGGAGAAAGAGGTGGTACAGAATGACCCCCATGCATCTCAAGACATTTTCCTTCTCATAGTGATGTTGACCCCTCAGGTCATGGCTGTCTTGTTTGATTGCTAATGACTACAGCTAAGTGGGACACTTATGCTCCCATTTTTCTTGTTGTTTTACCTGACATTTATATGTTTACTTGGCCAGTGGCCTGGTTTGATATAAGCTACTCTGTAATTGGTAAAATCAGAAATCCTACAGCAAATATTTACACTAAAAATACTGATAAGTAATTATAGGAGGTTGATTTACAAAATGTATATAAAAGAGACCAGTGGATTTTATTTGACTGCAAACAATATAACCAAAGTGTTAGAGTCAGAGAAGATAATGTATCTGTTAGGCTCAGAAACTAAAAAATGAAGTTTTCGAACCTCTTACAAAGATTTTGAGAGACCAATAAAATTATGTAACAGAAGAAATATCTGAGTGCATAGAGTATGTTTGTCTTGGATAGGAATAATTGCAGATAGATGTAAGGAGTGGAATTAAAGCTTTATTTGAAGGCTGTAATGGGGAGGGTGTAGAAATGATCTGAGTTCATCTGTACACCTAGAACATTCAGGAAAGCAGATTTTGCTTACACTGAACATTGAAACTTCCAGCCCATAGGTCTATCCAACAAAGTCCTGGGCCCTTCCAGAAGGCAAGTCCTTTACTATTCAAGTTAATATTAGATGACCATTGGGACACCTGGGTGGCTCAGTTGGTTAAGCAGCTGCCTTCAGCTCAGGTCATGACCCCAGCATCCTGGGATCGAGTCCCACATCGGGCTCCTTGCTCGGCGGGGAGCCTGCTCCTTCCTCTGCCTCTGCCTGCCTCTCTGTCTGCCTGTGCTCGCTCTCTCTCTCTCTCTAACTAATAAATAAATAAAATCTTAAAAAAAAA
>ML110990.1:0-13197 GCA_003697995.1 Taxidea taxus jeffersonii | reverse complement strand
AAAAAAAAATTAAATATTAGATGACCATAGACACAATGCTATAGAGAACATTTTTTTCCTTTAGGAGATGAGTTGCATTAAAATAGAAAGGCAACAACAAAAATAATTATTTCTTTACTGAGGGCAAGTGATATGCCTGGTGCTCCATAAGCACCTTACATCAAATATGCATTTAACACTTTATTATTTTCACTTTACAAATGAGGAAATTGAAGCATAATGTATCAATCACTGGCTTAGGGTCAAACAGCTAGCAAGAAATTGAGATAGGATCTAATCCCAGGCAACCTGTCTCCAGAGACCACACTCTGATGCATCAAACCATTTTGTCAAAGTGAAGAGATTTTTGATTTTGTACTTTAAAATGGTTCATAAATAGGTGGGGTATAAACAACTCACAACAATATGAACATATATGTATATTTTATTTGTTTACCATTAGGATAATGTGGCAAATAACACGGTTAACATAGTCATGGATTCCAGGTTATTTGCTATGTACTTTCTTTACTGAATCAGTGTAAGAAGCAAGGGGCATGCTCTGACAGAGCTGATTGTCTAAATAACATACTCACAAGAAGATACACAATACTAGAGTGGTATATAAAATTTGCCTGTGTGTGTGTATGAAATAAATTGACCAGAAACATGACATTTTTTTATGTCTTTGGGTAGCATTACCCATTGCATTGATAAAACTTTGAAATGTCATTTAATACCACTTTAATGCCTACTTTGACTTCATTGGTATATTTATTACAAAAACTTTTAAAATGCATGTTTTCGGAACTTGCCAGGCAAAAGAATCTAAGGTCCCTTTTGTTATCCAAATGATTGCTTTCATAACCTTTGTCATAATGTTCTGCCTTATTTAGAATTGGAATCCTTCTATGAAAAGCACAGCCATATACCTCTACTGCTATCCCAAATGCAGGCAGGTTTCTTCCATTACACGTTTGGACCCACTTGATGCTAGCCAGTTAACAAAAATGGATCATTTCCTAATGCCATTTTGTTACAATTTTTTGTGTACACTCTTTCAGATGTTGAAGAATCAATCATTAACTTTGTCCCTTATGATTAGTGTGAGGATCCACATAAAAACTATTTTAACCAAAAGTAAGCATTAGACTTACTATTTTTGAAAGGTTATCAAAATAACATTAACAAGTGCTATCCTACCTCAGCACAATTATGACAGCTGACCCCCTTAATTAACTCTGTAACAACTTTTCATCTTTTCTCATGGTGCCTTTAACACAAATGTTCCAGGGTTCGCTTTAAAGCCTATTTTTCTCTTTTACTTTCAAAGTCTTCACAGGAGTCTGGAATTTCAGAAAAACTGTCAAAATGTGTTGAAACATATTTAAAATAATGCATATTTTTATGGATTGGCATAGTTTGTACATGTTACTTTCCAGGTTTTCAGCTACATATCAACTTGGAAAGAGTTCTGTGTGGGGGAAATACCATAGTTGTCACAGGGCAGAGGGGACTCTCCAGTGTCTTTGACTTTTCTCCAGGAGAAATTAAGAGAAGAATTCATCAAATGTAAGCATTAAGAACTCAGAAACTGGAATGTTTGTCCAGAGCCCCAGGCCTCAGAGCAAATGCTCTTATGCTGCTGGGCTCCAGGGGAAGACCAAAGCCAAAGTCAACATGAGCAGAAACTCCATCTGACTGATGCTGTGGAAACAGCTGTGAGCACTTAGCTGGAAAACCACCTCAGATTCCTCTCCCAGAAAAAAAAAAAACAAAACTGATGATATGGGAGATGGGGAGTAGGAAAGCTCTGTCAGGGTCTCTCTTCAGCTGTGGTCAGAAAAAAAATACTTTCTTTCCCTGAAAACTGCAAATAGATGGTTTTGGCCTGGTCATAATAAACTAGCAAAAAGTAAAAAAAAAAAAAAAAAAAAAAAAAAATTCTTAAATTAGCTCATGTCCCTTCCTTTCTTTGTATATTAATCGGTATTTGGTTTAAGTCATCTTTCATTGGATTTTTTGGGTAAAGACCCATTTGATCTTAGGTTCATATTCTACAGGAAATCGGATAGTATTCAGAATAGCATTCAAGACCAACTTGTCTAGTGAATGTTTAATTTTAATAAGTTTTCAATTTGTAAGAATAGCTATAAATCTTTTGGTTGAGATTTTATTTCCCTCTTACTATTCTCCTTGGTGGCTTTCGTTAACTGTTTAGCAGGAAGTAGAAAATATTACATGAAATAATGAATAGACTTTGATCCAGTCTGGGAAAGTGAATTTGTTCCCTTGTGATCACAGCTTTAAAAACTAGCATGGTCAAAACAAAAAACAAAAACAAACAAACAAATAAAAAAACTAGCATGGTCTTCTAAAGAAGAGCTATGGGTAAAGTGGTTAAAAAAATCTTATAAATAGCAACAACTAAGGGAAGGAGAGAAGTGGCATTACTGTACTTCTATACATTACTGTACTTCTGAACATTCTCTATACTATACTATAAAATGGCACATAGCCCGAGTATGAAATGTTGACAATAAGGTAACTAGACTGAACAAAAACAAGTATTATTTATAAATAAACATCAAAATTAATGTAAAATAAAATATACACCAACACTTAATTTACCTTTCTGTTTATATACCTATTTAATTATTAAATTTCATAATTTTATGATAAATTTAATTCTGGGCTGAAGAATCAATATATAACATGGATTATTAAAATAAGTGATGTTTTAAGTATGATTTTAAAGTGACTTGCATTATTGAGCATTATACTTATAAAGTAACTAGTACCATTCTAAAACGAAGATATCTCTAAAGTAAGGTGAATTCCATTCAGGTGTTCAATAAATATTTTTTTGTGAATAGGCCCAATATAGCAGTAGACGCAGCAGACTCCTTTCCCTCATGGAGATTATATCATCATAGCAAGGCAATATGCAATTAAGGAAATGCATATATTATAGGTTGTGCTTGGATAACTTCTATGGTGAAACATAAAATAAGGAAAGGCAGAATAAGGTACACTGAGGTTGGCAGCTGCTAATTTATATAAGATGCTCAGGAATGGTCTCTCTAAAACAAGTTACTTATAAGCAAAGACACTAAGTAAGGTGGAGAATCATGTCACGTGGCTATTGGTCAGAAAAATGTCTGAGGCAAAGAGCAAAACAAGTACAAAGCTCCTGAAGTATAAAGATGCTTGGGTTATCTGAGAAAGTGAAGGTGACCAGTTTGGTTCGACAAATAGAATGGAAGGAGACGGACAGGACAGTGGGCAGGGTGGCGGGGAATCAGAGCAAGGAGGGCCTTGTGGACATCTGGCTTCTGGTCTGAGATGGAAGCCACTGGAGGGAGAGCTTTGAGCAGAAGACAGGCCCAGTTTAACAGAAGTTTCAGGATCCCTCTGAGCTCCGTGTGGATAATAGAATAGGGAGGTGAGGGTAGAAGGAGAGGGATCAGAGGTAGAAGGGAGGAGAGGCTTGGAACAGAGTCATGGCAATGATAAAAAGTAAGAAGTGGTTGTATCCTGAAATTATGTTGAAAGTAGAACCCATAGAATGTGTTCATGATTTAAAGAGGATTCAGAGTTGACTCCAAACATTGTGATCTGAGCAAGTGGAAAACTAGATGGAAGACTTTTGAGGAACTCAGTTGCTTTGGAAACATTAGGAGATCCCGCAATGTCTCAAATGGCTAAGAAACTGGAGACGAGTGAAGTAGATGCAAGTTGATTTTAGGGGGGGGGATAAAGCTTCCAGGTCGGGGTGAGAGGGATAAAGTAGAAAAAGCTAATGATTGACTCTATATAGGGAATTAATTCAAGGTACTGAGTCAAGAAATGAGAAAAAAAATTGCTAGAGAAGGAATAGTGTATCAGGAATTTTCCCAGGACTAGAATGATAGATGTTCCAAGGCTAGGCTATCTTCTGAAAGACAGTATTTACTTAAAGATGTGAAGACAACTGATAGGGTATGGAGAGTTCCAGCAAAAGATGTCCACTTACTAATCTCCTAGTCAACAGTGGAATGTAGCTCCTCAGAGACATAGAGGATAACACTGTGCTATGATCAAGGGCTCTGGGCAACATGCAGATGAAATCCTGGCTTTGTCACTTATAATTTGTATGACCTTGGACAAGACATGTGACATTTCTGAGTTCCTTCATCTTTAAAATAGTGGTCGGAGGATTAAATGAGGTAATGGCTGTAAAATTCACAGCACAGTGCTTGTCGCAGAATAAATTCCAATGAGTGTTATCTGTAGCCCCACCAGCCCTCAAAGATGCATCTGAGCAGGAATGAGATTTCAATGATCAGGGCCCCAGCAGGCTAGATAGAGCAGAGAGCATGCAAATCTCCCCTTACCAGCATGAAAAAGAACAGCTGCTTCCCATATGGAAATAAGATGTTTGGAATTTTTCATGTTATTGCTTTTTTTATGTCTCTTGAGTTGTCACCCAAAAAGGCTAAAACACCTCAGATGTAAATGTCATGGTTTTTCACTTCTTGGAAGAATTTGAAATGAATGTGTGTTAAAAAAAAATTGCCTTAAAACAATAGAAATGCAGTTATAATTTTCTTATCAAAGCAGTTATTGAAGTATGAATTTTATAATTACAATTAAGAAGAAACATGAATACAGACAAGAAGATAAAATGAATAGTGGCAAGAATTATAGTGTTGTGGAATTATGATTTTTTTAATCTCAAAAACTGTATTATACCATATTTTGTATTATATATGTAATTACCTATTGTTTTTATAAGTTTGTAATTTATATGTATAATGCATATGTACTTATATATGTAATCATATGTGCATAGTAAAATGCCTAAGTGATTATTTATATCAAAATACGAGAGTGGTTAAGCCTTAATGGTTATGGATAATTTTTCATATGATTATATTTTCAATTTTTCTATAGATTTTTGTAACATAATTAACAGCTCTGTTCAGAGCTAGTCAGAATAAGATGTATGATTATCTCCAATCTTATTAACAAATGGCACAATATTGATTTCCCAATCAAACATCCACAGATGAAGATAATTTAGGCCTCTTTTCAAGGTTCTTCATGAAAAAAAATGCTAAAGGGTACTAATTAAGTACTGACTTTATTAAATACCTATTCCTGTCATTTATTCACAATAAACAGGAGTCAAAAGTTGCCTTAAATATACGTGAATGAGATCAGAGTATTAAATAAGACATAATTGACTAATTAAATATTGATTTATTTGGTATAGTTTGACTGATTCTGTTTCTTGCATCCTCTCAAATCAGAAGATCTCTAATGTCCTTACAAAATTTAATTTGATAATAACTAAATATTAAATTATCTGAACAAGTCAATGTTATTCCTAGTATTCCTAAATAAATGAAAAATACTCACTTGTTCCTATAAAATTTACTATCCTTTCCATCTATAGATTATTAAGTGATCTAGCCAATCTCTTAAGCACCAACTGGCAATTTCTAGGTAGGAATAATTGATGGGAAGTAGACACATAATATGGTTCATGGATGCCCTGTGCATCTCCTAAAGCTGTCTGCAAAGATACTGTTTCCATATAAACCTCACAATTCCTCAGAGCATATCAAATTTCAGATAGTGGTAACTATCTGAAAGACCTCACCCTGTTTAATGTTTTTGCTAAATAAAATTACTTAGCCTTTAGCAACTGGCATCTGCTATAAATGTCTGTGAAAACATACATAAAAATGTTCTAATGTTGGGTTTTACTCACATTACCTCTAGCTAGTGAGAAAACTTCTCATTTAATAATCTGTAAGTTTCATGGAAACTTGTTGTTCAATATATCTAGAGAAAATATCATACAACCCTAAGAAGCCTTAGGAATAAGATGCTATCAAGGTTCAACTTGAAGGTCTGGACATATTAAAGTGCTTTGTGGATGCCAGTGAGCATGATGTGAGATAACAACCACAACAACGAAAGCAGGTAACTTTATGTCCAAGGAAAGTTTATCCTCATAAATTTTAGTGAGAGTCATGGCTCCTAATTAAGGGCAACTCTCAAGGCCAAATGTAGTTGGCCTTCATCAATCTATCTGATTCAGTACAGCTGTTTCCTAAGGGAAACTGGAGGCCTGCAATTTGTTCTCACAGGATTTATATTCTGTCTTATTTATTTATGATAAATCTTTGGGTTTAGAGGTTACATAACCATATGTTTATAATACCATTAATTGACCACATAATTTATCTATTACTCACCATGCAAGTAATTCTTAGGGACCATATCAATTTAAAAAAATAAAAGACCTCTTAATGATATAAAATGTGAGCACCCCAAATGCCTTAAATTGGGTCATGTAGGAAACTGCAGAAATCATATTGTTTTGCATTTCTGGATTTGGAGACAAGCCACAGTTTGAGAAAACTCAGGAAGAATTAGCAATGCTGACTCTGCCACGAACAACACAATTCAAAGAGTGCTTTCCTGAGACTTTAAAAATTATTTGGCAAGGAGAAGGGGAGGATGGTGAAGGATACGACTCAGAAGGTGACCTGCCTGAGACAACTAACAAACGCACTTGAAAGAAAAGCGGGTACTTTCGCTATTTGAGCCTAGGAATTGTCTGATAGGTAATGCAGGCTTACGGGAGGTCTTATCTTACAAATAAGATGTTTTGGTTCCAGGATGATACAAAGTTTGAATAATAGCAGCCAGATTCCATTATTATTAAAACTATTCTCTTTCCACAGTTGTAATTGGATTGGAGCTCCAAATTCCAGAGCAGTGGGTTATAGGAGAAATAGTATGTAGAAATGGAGCATTGGCTGCTTAAGAAAACAATAAAAAGGGACACAAGCATAAGTTCTTATGAAATTTCATATTCCAATAACTTCTTTGTTTTACCCTCCTGCTATCCTCTGCAGAGATCCAAAAATTTTCAGTTTTGACTCAGTGCCCATTAAAAAAATAAAATTAAAAAAACTTTTTTCCTCAATGTTTTAACAAAAGGGATGTTAACTTTACAGCTGTCAAATGTGAGGGCTACGCATATACTCCAATGAATACAGCTCAATACCACTCAGAATATTCTTAGAGATTACTTCTCAGAATTTCAATCTTGATCCATTATAACAACATAGAGAAACTGTATTTTCCCCCTCCCTTGCTCTCTTTGCTATAACATGGAAATAGTCTTTTGTTTAAATGAATACTTTTGTTTAAATGAATTTTTGGTCCTTCCAAAAATTAGTCCTCTTCCTTCAACACATGAGCATTCACCACTGAGGAGAATTAAAAGAAGAAAAACAAAGATGTGCTTCAGACATCAAAGGAAATCAGTAAGAGTAGTGGGGGTATAAAATGGTAATCACATCCCCACCAATCTGTGACAAAACTGAATATAACAAAACTCATTTAGATCTGTGTTAAAAGTTAATGTAATTATCTTATAGTCCATCCTCATAAGTCTACAGAGTAAGGACCTAATAGTTCTTTTGTCTGACCATCTGATCATGGAAGTTTTGCTCACTAAAGGAAATCAAACACAGTTAAGCCTCTTATTTTGTGTTTATGATAGTTGAAATTTTTAAGTAAGAAAATAGCATGTTTAGAAAGAGATTAGTACAAAGAAAAACAGAATTCTGCATAAAATAACCAGGAAGATTATTGTTGGATGACCAGTCAAGCCACATGGATGATTATGGTTAGTGGGGATGATTATGATTACTCTGGATGGCTGGCTTTAGAGTTAGTGAAGGGCAGGTTCTAGAGGGTTTCAGTCCCAGACCTTTGGCTTACTAGCTATATGATCTGGAACAGGTCCCTCACATTCTCTGTGCCTTAGTTTCTCCATCTCTAAAGTAGGGGTAATAATGGTAAGACCTAATAGAGTTGTGAAGGCTCTCATGAGATAACACATGTGAAGACTTCACAACAATTTTGAGTATTCATGTATACTCTACATATATTTCCTTCTGTACGATTGTTTATTATATATGAATAGTGGATTATACTTTCTTGGTCAAAGGCAAAGAGATGTAAGAAATATAAGAAATAGAAAGGAGTTGAAAAATCATAGAGCAAAGACTCTCCAGCGATTTCAAGTAAAATATGTCAACAGTAAGGACTTGTTTTAGCTCTGGGTCTCAAAAGTTTCTTTTCTTTTCTTTCTTTCTTTTTTTTTCTTGTTTAAGAATTTACTTCTTTATTTGTTTGAGAGAGAGAGAGAAAGAGTGGGGGGAGGAGCGAAGGGAGAGGAAGAAAGAGAATCCCAAGCAGACTCCACACTGAGATCAGAGCCTGACCCGGGGCTGATTTCACAACACTGAGATCATGACCTGGGGGCCCAAATAATGACCTGGGCCCAAATCAAGAGTCAGACACTTAACCTACTGAGCCACCCAGGCATCCCTCAAAAGTTTCTTTTCTTTCTTAATTAGCACTTTCTAAATGAGAACAAATGTTTCTTGAAAGCAGCTGAAAGAAACATATAGAAATTATATATTCACGTTGAATAACAGAGTAGAATGATAGCACTTATGTATCTTTAGTATCTGAACATATTTTAAGATTAAGTCTTCTTGGTGAACTTTAGTTAGTTCATAAAGATACTAACTTAGATTTTCGACATTCAAGTGTTTTGATATTTGTGGAACTCAAGTGTTTGATGAATGCTGGTACATAAAAGGTATAAAAATCTCAAATAAAGTAGAACTGTAATTTATATATACAACAACAATGATGATGATAGTTACCATTAATCGAGGGCCTATAAAATGCCAGACAATATTCTTTGCACTTAGAATGAAATAGCTTATTTAGTCTTCTTCACAACCCCATGAGATGCATGCTATTTTTTATTCTATAAGTTAAGGAAACTTTGGCACAGAGAAACTAGGGAATTGGCCAACATGACAAGGATATGACAGAGCTAGGATGTGAAACAGAGTGAAATTCCCCAAGCAGACATTTCCCAATCCTCCTGAAATAGGGTTCCACACACCACATACACTTCTTTCCTGAGTGCCCTGCCTGTTGAAGTTGATGGAGAGAAATCAAACAATCTGGTAAGATGATAGGCTGATAGCCTTTGGAACTGATGGGTTCCCTTTGTTGATTGAAGCTCTGGCCCAGAGAGCTGCAGCAGAGGCATCAGTCATTATTACTGTAAAGACACAGATTCCTGGGGCAGAAGTAATTGCTTCCTGTAGTAAGAATCCCCCTTGCATATTCATTACACACATTTGTACTTTAGTCTCAGCCTATCCTCAACAGGGACATTCTCCTACTTTGTGGCCTTTCTTGTAGCTTCCCAGGGTTCTTTCCTAAATTGTATGAAGGCCTTTAAGCATCAGCTTTGGAATTGCCATGGCTAATTGTTTAGGAGATTTTGGTATTCAAGCAAACACCAGGACTGACATCGGAAAACAGAACATTATAACTTTTGTTGGCTGATTCCCCTGGAGATGATTAATGGGGACATGACTAAATATACTCACTGACTATAAAAGCAGATTAGGAGGAAAAAAAAAAAATAAAAGGTCGTTGGGCAGGGATACCAGCAAATCTTCCAGGGCAACCTGCTTTATGACTTGCTAAGAAAGGCATTGATGTCTTCCCTCAAATACTTACAGATGATTTAGAAAATCACTTCACGGTAGTCTTATCATGTTGGAAATAAAATTTTATAAAGTACTTACAGAAGACTCTCAGTCTTGTCAGTATACTTTTAGTACATAATCTGATCCTTGATTAATCCCTTTTGAGATGAGGACAAACACACGACAGGGCGCAGGGATATAACTTTCATGTCTATTGAAATAAGTAACTGCGTATCAGGTGAGTGATAAGGGATACACTCTTACTAAAGAACATTGGTAGGTTCTAAGGGGCCCCGTTATGTATTGGCAGTAGGTTATGTTGTTGCTACTACTTTTTTTTAGCTAGAGCAATTTTCAAACTATAAAACAAAATTAGGAAGCAAATGGATACATTTATACTGAATACAGCCATTGGGTCTTAATGTAGAAGACTGGGATATTTATTAACTTATTTATTTATTTTAAAGACTTTATTTATTTATTTGACAGACAGAGATCACAAGTAGGCAGAGAGGCAGGCAGAGAGAGAGGAGGAAGCAGGCTCCTTGCTGAGCAGAGAGCCCAATGCAGGACTCGATCCTGGGACCCTGGGATCATGACCTGAGCACCCAGGCACCTCTGGGATATTTATTTTTAACAGTATTGAGAAATTAATGAAATGAAATGAAACTTTACCCTTATAGTCCAAAGAAATACACTTTAAAAAGGGAACACACTACCTCACATTATTTTTTATGACATTTTACAAGTTTATGTCCTAACATTTAGGAGTTAAGGTTTAAAGTTAGTTCTTTCATTTGTAAATTTGAGATAGTACCATTCCTTAATCAATTCTGGCAAGGAAAACTAAGCATAATCAACATAGATTTAAAATTTAACCTTAAGTTTGAGATAAAGACACCTTTCCTGAGGCTAGTTAGCTGAACACATTAGAAATTCACCCTGACACTTTAGAAATTCACCTGGTAAAGATTGGGGCACCTGAGTGGCTCAGTGGGTTAAAGCCTCTGCCTTCAGCTCAGGTCATGGTCTCAGGGTCCTGGAATCGAGCCCCACATCGGGCTCTCTGCTTGGCAGGGAGCCTGCTTACTCTCTCTCTCTCTCTGCCTGTGTCTCTGCCTACTTGTGATCTCTGTCTGTCAAATAAATAAATAAAATCTTAAAAAAAAAAAAAAAGAAATTCACCTGCTAAGGATAAACTGTAGCTGTGGTAAACATAACTAGTAGTGATAAACAATGAATAGAGTCTGTTCAATTGGCTAGCTACCTTGTGATTTTATCCAATGATAAACTTTGGTACAGATCAACAGGAATGAGATAAGACAAAACAAAACAATCAAGCTAATGCTTGACCTTACTTGCATACTTACTTCATCGTCTTAATACTTGCATCTAGTAACAGACGCATTTTTTCTATAATTGGAAATATAATACCCCTCAATGTAATACTCTTGACAAAGTTGCTTGATGAGAGATTGACTTGGAAACTATGTCATTTAAGGAATTACTGCAAGAAATAGACCTGGTATGTGCACCAGCATGTGGAAGACACACTAGATTAAATCTGTATGCTGTTGAAGACTATAGAGTGAATCATAAGCAGAAAGCACAGTAAATCACCACACTCTGAATATTCAAAGCTGACCTAGACAATGCCTCTATTAATGTAGTAGAAGAGGATTCTATTATTGGATGGATCATTGGACTGGACATTCTAAGACTCCGCAATATTGATATGATACTAAAACTCTTCTCAAGTACACAAGGAAATACATATGTACATGTGATTTTGTGCATACAAGATACTCAAATATACATATATTGCATATGACTAAAAAGATTTTATTAATTAAAAGACTAGAAGGTAATATATAATAAAATAAAATGTGTCATATAAGGCAGGAAGATTATAGATGAATTGGAAACAAAATCTAAGGGAAATCTAGATAAGAAGTGGAAAATTTCAGTTTAGTATAATACTGGGGAGTCTCTGATATGAGCGGCCTCCATTCACCAGGCAACTCTAACAAAACCCCTGTCTTTTGAAATGTGCCTTCTTTTAGAGAGACTCAAAGCTGACACCAGGTCTGGGAGCCTATCCTGGGCCTACTCTTTACCTAATCCAAAACATTTGATGTCCTCTTTGCTTATGGTTGCTAGGCATGTGATTTTTGAAAATACATAATTGAAGACACTCACTGACATAGAGACTTTTATGAATTTTCATAGATTGTAGGAAAAAATGATTGTCAGCTTATCTATAAAAGGAAGTTAAATGCTTGACAAATCATTTCCCTATGATTATGCAGTGCTGATTTTTTTGTTATTATTTTTATTATCTTTAGTTTTTATTACATAATACAGTTTCTTTTTGTTTACCTATCATTGACTGAACCAAAGGAAGAGTTTTACATTTCAAAAGTTACTATCATTATTATTTTTGCTAATCATAGAAAAATGGTGCTAACTTGAAATCATTCAAATGCATCAGATAAAGTTAAGAAAGTTAGCTATCAACATTGAAGTAGAAACACAGCATAGCTTAAAGTCTATAGTGTAAAGGATCACTTAATAGCACAGGTGTGCTTGGGTTATTTTTAGCTGCCTACAAAACTCAAAGTTAAATAGCAAAGAATTGCATGTAAAGCTCTTTCTTCATGGTCTAGTTATATCTATTAACCTTTTCCTTACGTTAAGTGAATTTGTTCTCAAGTTATTTAGGAGCTCACATTATCTTATATATAACTTTAGAAATGCATCCTGAACCAAGAGACTTGCTGCATGGGTGTGTTGTGCCGAGCAAACATAAAGAAAACAAAAAGACTTTAGTTAAAAGAAGGACTGTAAGAACCCAGGTCCAAGAAAACAAAAGGACAATAATAGAAAAACAAAAAAGAAGGATTAACTGAACATCATTTAAAAAAATGAAAAACAAAAAACAAACAAACAAAAAAGAAGGACCATAAACTTGTTGTGTTTGTTCATTTTAGACATGCACTGAATATAGTACTTCCTCCTTATCTGTGGGGGATATGTTCCAAGACCTCCAGTAAATGCCAAAACAATACTATAAACCATACATAGACTATGTTTTTTCCCCTACATACATACCTATGATAAAGTTTAATATACAAATAGGCACAATAACAACAGTGAATAAAATGGAACAATTATAACGATATATTTAATAAAAATTACATGTGATTTCTCTTTCAAAATAACATGTTGTGCTGTACTCACCCTTCTTCATATGATCATGATGAGATATAGAATGCCTATGTGATAAGTGAGGAGAATGACGGAGGCATCATGACATAGCATTAGACTACTGCTGACCATGGAAGGGGATCATATGCTTCCAGACCATGGTTGACTGCTGGTAACGGAAACCATGAAAATCAAAACCTCAGATAAGGGAGGACTATTGTACCCAGAGTCTACAAAGCTCTATTTTGGGCATTTTACGATGACATGATGTATAAAACCATTTCATTTTCTGCCCCAGTGAGTTCAATATTGTTATATAGAAGAAAAGTGACCCTTATGATAGGCATTTCCATTAACATTAATGCTAAGTTAAATTATCTTCCATGGGCTGTGGAATTCTTATACTCTTTTTATAAGAAAA
>ML110989.1:12020-95170 GCA_003697995.1 Taxidea taxus jeffersonii | reverse complement strand
TTTCTGTGCATTGATTTTATATCCTGACACTTTACTGAATTCCTGTACAAGCTCTAGCAGTTTTGGAGTAGAGTCCTTTGGGTTTTCCACATATAGTATCATATCATCTGCAAAGAGTGATAGTTTGACCTCTTCTTTGCCGATTTGGATGCCTTTAATTTCTTTTTGTTGTCTGATTGTTGAGGCCAGGACTTCTAGTACTATGTTGAATAGCAGTGGTGATAACGGACATCCCTGCCGTATTCCTGACCTTAGCGGAAAAGCTCTCAGTTTTTCTCCATTGAGAATGATATTTGCGGTGGGTTTTTCATAGATGGCTTTGATAATATTGAGGTATGTGCCTTCTATCCCTACACTTTGAAGAGTTTTGATTAGGAAGGGATGTTGCACTTTATCAAATGCTTTTTCAGCATCTATTGAGAGTATCATATGGTTCTTGTTCTTTCTTTTGTTAATGTATTGTATCACATTGATTGATTTGCGGATGTTGAACCAACCTTGCTGCCCTGGAATAAATCCCACTTGGTTGTGGTGAATAATCCTTTTAATGTACTGTTAGATCCTATTGGCTAGTATTTTGGTGAGAATTTTCGCATCTGTGTTCATCAAGGATATTGGTCTGTAATTCTCTTTTTTGATGGGATCCTTGTCTGGTTTTGGGATCAAGGTGATGTTGGCCTCATCAAATGAGTTTGGAAGTTTTCCTTCCATTTCTATTTTTTGGAACAGTTTTAGGAGAATAGGAATTAATTCTTCTTTAAATGTTTGGTAGAATTCCCCTGGGAAGCCATCTGGCCCTGGACTTTTGTTTGTTTGAAGATTTTTGATGTTCAGTTCAGGCTTTTTGATGTTTCCTCATGATCAACTTTTATAGATTTTGGCATAAATAACACAGAAATTATTTTGATTTTTCTCATTGTACCCTATCAAGTGGTATACAATTTCTATTTATCCTTTTATTGATGTTGGCCACTTTAATTAAAATGGTGTCTGCCAGCCTTCTCTATATAAAATTATTCTCTTTCCCTTGGTAATCCCACTCCTCATAAAAATTTCAGTTTTTTCATTTATTCATATTAGTATGGGCTCATAGTATTTAGTCTTATCTTTTATTCATTACTTTTTAGTGACTTTAGTGTAGAAACAGCATACCTTTTTTCTCAGTGGCTTTTTTAAAAAAATATTTTATTTATTTATTTATTTATTTATTTATTTATTTATTTATTTGAGAGAGAGACATTGAGAGAGTGTGTGCATGCAAGAGGGGAGAGGGAGAGAGACAAGGAGACTCTGGTGAGCACAGAGCCTGACATGGGGCTTGATTCCATGACCTCGAGATCATGACCTGAGCTGAAATCAAAAGTCGAATGCTTAACTGATAGAGCCATCCAGATGCCCTAAAACAATATGCCTTTTAAAAGACTTCCTGTTAAGGAGTTGACAAAGAACGGCACATGTTCTGGCCATGTTTTTTTGCAAACAAAATGTATTGGAACACAGTTGTGTCCGTTCATTAATATGTTATCTCCATATGCTTTGGTTCTACAGTGGCAGAATTCAGTAGTTGCTAAAAGAAACTATATGGCCTCTAAATCTAAAATATTTACCATCTGGCTAGAAAAATTTGCTGATACCAGTTCTATGCCAATTTTTTTTCTCTTTAAAAATGACCTCTTGATTAATTTACCATATAAATATTCTAGCTGGGGTGGATTATACAAATACTTAATGAACCTCTGTGCACTAGAGCTATGTGCCTAGGACTCAGTGAACTCGGGCACTGTGGAATATTTATAATTTTCAAGGGAAACGCAGTGATATTTGAGATCTTTGAGACACTGAAAAGACTACGAACTCAAGGTTATTTGCGGTTTCAACATGAGGTCACACTATTATTTACCTCCGTGGCATCATATCTTTGCAAAGTGGTGGTTTTGCTAAACAAAATACTATGCCCAAATCAGTATGGAACAGGAAATGAGGTGGGCCAATGTCCAGTCTAAATACAACATTTGAGAAGTTGTGTAATGTCCTACAGATATACAGATTTCATTGGTAAGCATTTGTAGTTCTTTAAGAATGGTGTATTTTTTTCTTTCAAATTACTTGTATCATTATTTTTTCAAAGGTTCCTAAGTTGCTGGAACATGAACAACTTAATAAGTTGTTTACTAACTACTGAGTAAACAGAGCTATTAACACATTTCTTTGACTTAGAAATGCCGTGAAAAAACTCCTGAGCATTCTTAGTCACATTGAACTGAAAAGTTTCTGTACTGGGATCTGTATTAGACACTAGATCAGAACTAGAACTAGATTAGACAAGATCAGAATCATAGTTCATGCCCTCAAGTTACTCACTGTCTAGTGGAGACAGGTTATAATGCAAAATGCCAAGCTAGAGAAGATTAGTTGTTAGATATGTATATGTGTGTACACACACTCACACACACTCATACACATGTGCATGTGCACACATGCACAGCACAGTAACATTGAAAGGTAAAGCACCCCTGTGTCTGCCAGAGAAATAGGAAAAGTTCCAAAGGAGAAAATACTTGACTTGGGCTTGAAGAGTGATTATAAGGAAGTAGGAGATATCTGTTGCAAGTGTTCCAGGGAGAATGAAGGCATGCACAATGCAGAAAGATGTGAGGGAATATAGCAAATGTTAGCAATCCAACATGGCTGAGCACTTGAGTGTACATGGAGGAAAGTAGCAGGAGCAAAGTGCATCTGACAGGCAAGGCCTAGACCATGAAGGGCTTTTTGTGTCATAATGAAGAGTTTGGCTTTTTGTCTTGGACGTATTAGGAAGCCCTTGAAGAGTTTAAGGGGGTTAAATTATATTCACCTATTAGAGAGATTGTCTACCTGGAGAGAAGCCCAGGGGATGAATTGGGGAGGATAGGATGGGTGAGATGAGAATCAGGGGGATTAGTTAGAATGAGAGCTTTGGGGGAAGGGGGGCTGCCTGATCCAGAGGAATGGCAAAGGATAATATAAGGCCAAGAGAGAGAATATAAGTTTTTGGCCTCTATTCCCATTTTGCTTTTGTTATCTCTGTTAAGAAAGTATAGAAATAAATATTAAGACAAACAAAGTGAAGCCTAGGATAGGTGAATAGATAAGTTGGATCTAGAGTAGGGGCTGGCAAACTTTATCTGTGAAGGGTCTGATAGTAAATATTTTAGGCTGTGGGGTCTATACAGACTCTGTTGAAAACTACTGAACTCACTATAGCGTGGAAGAAGGTATAGGCATTATATAAATGAATAAGCATGGCTCTATTCCAATAAAACTTTATTTACAAAATTAGGTGACGGACTGGATTTGGCTTGTAGACTGAAATTTGCCAGTCCTTGATCTACAGCACTGAGTAAATATAGTGAATAAATTGCCAGACCTTTGAAAGTTATATCAGAGAAGCAGTGAGAATAGTAGAGTAGCTTCAAGGTAAGATCAACTAATCTGTCCTTATCATAGAAGAAAAGAGTGTAAATTTCACAAATTGTGACAGTAAACTTGATGCTGAGCATGAAAGAAAGCGAAATTGGATTATTAGAGGAGTTGTGAGTACTAAGGGAATTGGTCACTAGGAGGCAGCATTAGTTCACTGAAAACAGTTCATGCCAGACAAAAATTTTTTTTTTAAGATTTTATTTATTTGTTAGAGAGAGAGAGAGAGCGCGAGCACAGGCAGACAAAGAGGCAGGCAGAGGCAGAGGGAGAAGCAGGTTCCCTGCCAAGCAAGGAGCCCGATGTGGGACTCGATTCCAGGACTCTGGGATCATGACCTGAGCCGAAGGCAGCCACTTAACTAACTGAGCCACCCAGGCGTCCCCAAAATTAATTTTTTATTTTAGCTATTGTAAATAGGCCCTCTCGGAGGAGTGTTAGGGATAGTGTTTTGGTATTTAAGCAGAACTTTTGACAAGGACTTTTACAATACTGTTTTGAGTAAGTTGTATGACAGCGCAGTTAAGTGAATTTGTGATTGGAGCATTCCTATAGCATAGAAGTAATGGATTCATAATCACCAGCTTCTAGAAGAATCTGTACTGGCATGCCTTGAGGCTTTTTCCTTGAGCCTCTTTGAGTCAAAGTTTTCGTTAATGACGGAATGAGAATATTTCTGTTATTCTGATACAATATGTGATTGACAGCAACTTGAGAACTTGGGGATCCTGATACTGGTTAATCAAAACAGAATCCCAAAGTAACTCAGTAATGTACAGCAGGTTTTGGCAAACTATAGCCAGTGGGTCAGATCTATCCTGCAGACTGTTTTGGAACAAGAGAAGAATGGTTTATTTGTTTTTAAAGCATTGTATTAAGAAAGTAAAGAACAGAAAAACAACATGTGACAGAGATCTTTTGTGGTTCACAGAGCCTCAAGTATTTACTATCTGACCCTTTACAGAAAAAAATTTGCTGACCTCTAGTGTAGAAAAAAAAAGCAGAATTTAGCAAGATAAAAATAGATACATTGAAAATCCTGGACTTTATAACAAACAATTCTCAGCACAAATGCAGATTTATGTGAGATGAGACTGAGCAAATTAAGTTCAGATTGATTTAATTGTGAGATGGGATTGTAGAAGTTAAATGGTTTAAAAAATTTTTATCAAAATAGAGAATTCAGAAAAATAGAGACGGTATTCCCCATTTTTTTCTTCGATGATCAGATTACGCCTGAACTATTAGTTTTATTTTTTTTAAAAGACTTTATTTATTTATTTGTCAGAGAGAGAGAGCACAGGCAGACAGAGTAGCAGGCAGAAGCAGGCTCCCTCCTGAGCAAGGAGCCCGATGTGGGACTCCATCCCAGTATGCCGGGATCATGACCTGAGCCGAAGGCAGCTGCTTAACCAACTGAGCCACCCAGGCGTCCCTGAACTATTAGTTTTAGAGGGGTGACAACAAACTGACATATTTCCAGAGAAGCTGGCACAATTCATTGGCAGAGAAGACATAAGGAAGATATTGCAGTGGTCTTCAAATATATTCACAACTGTCTGTAAAAAAAGAGAACAGACAGACACTGTATAGACAATTGTAGGATAGAGAATAGACATTGTATAGACAATTCTAGGGTAGGCAGAATTTTTTCCTTTTAATTTCTAAGGCAGTATTTTGCTAACACAGGCACTATTCTCAGAATTCTGAAACAGGCACAATTTCACAGTTTCTAATATTTTCACTTCAAACACAAATTTAGCTGGCTTGATATGACCTTGTTTACCATTTGCCCTCCAAAAATTGGAACTGAGACAGAAGTGAGTTTTTTATTGTGGGAGCTGTTACTAATGCTCACTGTTACCTTTTGATCCTCCTCTTTTTGGCAGGTGGGAGGATTCTGTTTCCCTTCCCCTTTGAACTTAAGTGTAGTCGTGCAACGTGCTTTGACCAATGAAATGTGAACAGAAGTAATGTATGTAGTTTTCAGGCAGCAGCTTTTAAAAGCCGTTGTGTGATTTTCACTGCATTTCTCCTGTTGTGGTGACCCTCGTGAGAGCATGGATTGAGTTGAAGATGCCATCGGATCACAGCACCCAGGAATACTTAGGCACTTCAAGGAGGACAGTTGCAGGGTTCTTTGCATCATCAAGATGTAAACTTTTGTTGTTGTAAGCCAGTGTAAATTTTGAAGTTATGGCAGCATAAACTAGCTTGTTCTGGCTTTTTCCCCCACCTAGTTTTTAACAGCTAATATCCCCAGGCCACGAGAAGTTAGGTAATATGGCTTCCAGCCTTCACTCTGACATTAACTAGGACCTAGACAGATCAGTTTTATCTGTTAAAAAAAAAAAGACTGTTTGAATGAAAAATACGGACTGCCTCTTCTAGACAAAAACTCTGCATATGGTTAAAAACCCACATTGCCATTTATTGTCTTTAATTCCACATCATAAATTACTGCATACATTAGGACTACTATTATTTATTTGGAGCAAAACTTTTTCTCATATAAAATATGCATTTTCTAGAGCCTTAATAGTCTGCTAACAGAGTGTAATCTAAGTTATCAAACACCTGTTAAATCACTGTACTTATTAATTATTTTGAAATCATTTCTACATTTTATCTTCATGAACAGACTAAAGTAAGGAAAAAAGATTTTTTGGTCCTAGATAGATCCTTTTGCTTTGCTATATAAAGAATATGGCTTTTATCCCAGAAATTGAACTATTATCATGAAGATGCCAGAAATTTACAGTTTTTTTCCTTCTTACCAACAGATTTATAGCTCATCTCTACAATTAGAGGTTTATTTTTGTTTCCAAGTTTAGTTACTCTATAATTATTTGGGCTGAAATATAGTCATTAGATGTATAAACTCCTTAAAACAATATTTTAGTTGATTTGGCATGTATCCAGTTTTCTTAGGTTTAGCCTTCCTTTTAAAGTCCTACTGCCTTTAATAGAAGCTCAAGTTCTTTTTGGAAATCTGATGAAATCATCTCTCAAATATGTGTAGGACGTGCTCCATACAGTTTCCAGTACTGTTTGAAATTGACTCTTTGAATAACCAATCTGTTTCTAGCTCACATTTTATAGATGAGTCAACAATCAAACATTGATATATTTTGCCTTTTAAAAAAGTTTGTTCTGAAATAGGTTATACTTAATAGGCACCAAATCAGTACTTACTGAACAGAAGAGTTTAATATAGTTTTTAGTCTAGCTACATTGTGAAGCTAGGAATCAAGCTTCTGAATGTCTTCTTGAGTTCGCCTCAGAAGTTCTACTTAGCCTTCAAACACCAAGAATAACTATTTTCCATATCATAAAAGATTTTTAAAAAATATTTTGTTTATTTATTTGAGAGGGAGAGAAAGAGAGAGAGAGGGAGCGCGAGAGGGGGAAGTCAGAGGGAGAAGCAGACTGCCCACTGAGCAGGGAGCCTGATGTCTGACTGGATCCTGGGGACTCCAGGGTCATGACCTGAGCCGAAGGCAGTCACTTAACCAACTGAGCCACCCGGGCGCCGAGTAAAAGATTTTAAATTCACCAAAAATCACATTCATTTTCCATTCCCTTTAAAACAATTAAATCATATAGCAGATTGCTATTGACTTTTAACCTTACCTTTTATATCTTTCTAAAATCAGTAAAATACATTTAAACACGTCCTTATTATAAAAAATTCAAATTCCATTTCTCAGAAGCTATGGCTTCTGGTCCTGATCCTGGCTTTGTCACTAGCTATGTGACCTTGTATAAATTATTAACCTTCTCAGAGTATTCAATACCTCATTTCTAAAATTAGAGTCTTCCAGTGGGTGCATTTCTAGTTTTCTTTCTAACTTTTTGATAATTTCTCTTTGTGTATTTTTTATGTCCCTCTTTCGTTTAGGTCTTTTCTTTGTTTTCAGAAGTATTTATTTATTTTAATTTTTTTAAAGATTTTATTTATTTATTGACAGAGATCACAAGTAGGCAGAGAGGCAGGCAGAGAGAGAGAAGGGGAAGCAGGCTCCCTGCTGAGCAGAGAGCCCGATGCGGGGCTCCATCCCAAGACCCTGAGATCATGACCTGAGCTGAAGGCAGAGGCTTAACCCACTGAGCCAACCAGGTGCCCCTGTTTTCAGAAGTATTTATAATAGCTAACCCCCTAACATTTTCATGGCCTCTTTGACCTTCCTTAATTCTAGCATGATAAATATACTGGTCAGGATAGGCTAGATTATGCTGTAGAAACAACTTCTCTGACCTCAGTGAATTAAAGCAATTAAGTTTATTTCATGTTCGTACTGCCTGTCTGCAGTATGTGTGTATGTATGATGTGGTCTGGAAACTTTGCTCTGTGTTGTCTTCATTCTAGAACCAAGGCCTTCAAAGTAACCACCATGTGGAGCTTTGCAGATTCTATAGCAGAGGTGAGAGAGAGAACAGCTATCCCATATGTTGTCTTTGAAAGCTTCCTTCCGAATAAACTTCCCCCAGAAATAAACACATGTAATTTTGTTCATCTGACATTGGTCAAAGAAAATGATAGTACCTAACTGATAAGGGACAAGAATTACTATCTTACAATATGGCCTGGATGTGGGAAGACACAGGAATATTTGATGAACAGCTGTTATGACTCTATATTATGTTTTAAATCAAATGCTGCCTTCTGATAGGGACAGAAATCAGTACCACACTTATGGAGGGCAATTTGTAAACATATCAAAAGTCCTAGAAATGTGTCTTCCATTAATTTAGTGGTTCCAGTTTTAGGAAATTGTTGGACAGATATATGAAGATGTGGATTTAATAATCAGTTCTTTAAATATATATTTATTGATATATATTTATTGACTATCTACAATGTGCCAGGAGTTGACATGGTCCATACCTTCAAAGAACTCCTGGGGTAGGAGAGGGGAGAGAGAGTAGCAGAGATTTAAATGAAACAGGCTAAGTGCTGTAGTGGGGAATTTAGGGTG
This sequence comes from Taxidea taxus jeffersonii, assembly GCA_003697995.1. Classification (NCBI taxonomy): domain Eukaryota; kingdom Metazoa; phylum Chordata; class Mammalia; order Carnivora; family Mustelidae; genus Taxidea; species Taxidea taxus. The sequence goes on along the minus strand of ML110989.1, from coordinate 86,732 downwards.
CTACAAAAGCATATGGGAAAGTCTTCTGGCCTATTTTTCAGTTGCCCGATTCTCTCTTCAGCCGTGTACAATATGCTCTTCAGCGCCCCTCCATTAGATTTTTCATTTTGGTTTGTATAATTTTTCATTTCTGTAAGAGTTCTTCAAATGTGCTCAATTACTTTTTATGGTTTCCTATCTCTGAAGATATTTTCAAGCTCATCTTTTAGGAAGGAATTGTTTTTCTCAAATTGTGACATCATTTTAAATATCTATAGATCTTTTTATATTAAAACTTAAAATTACATGTTTGTAATTTACTAAAATTTGACTATCTTCAGGGAAAAAAAAACATGATCCATACTATGTATACAGATTGCCACTTGAAAAAATATGTTTATAGTGAATACTGTAAGGTGATACAGAAATGATAAGATGTAAGTTAGCGTGTTGGAATCACAACTGATTTTTAAAATTTTTTCTAAACTTTAATGTTAGAGTTTTTAGGATCTAAGAAATTCAACTGGCTAAATCAACTTAAAAACAAAGTAAAAGTAATAATATTAATAGTGAATAATTTATTAATATCAATGGAGAGTTCTAAAAAGCTTTCATACTTGTTTTAGTATTTAAAAAGCTCTGATTTACATCCATAGGTCAAATAAAAGTTGTGAGAAGTATAATTCTTGTTGTTTTTATCATCATAGTAGAAAGTTTTTAAGTCTTTATATGTGGACTGTAAGTACATGGTATACAAAGAAAAACTATGTAAATCTGCCCCCCCCCTTGCTTCTTGCTCTTCTCATTCTGTTTTCTCTCTTGTATTAGCTAGGTTCATCTCACATCAAAAGTTGGGAGTAGAGTTAAGAACATACGGTTCTTTAGAATTGGGAAGGAAAAAGAATAAGGAGGAAAAGACTAACTTCCTATGAGGGCATATTTTCTGTTAGCAAGCAGTATGCTTCTCACAAAGAAAACCAGACTGGTAGAACCAAAGAAATCATATAGAAGAGGTTAAATACTTAATAATGCTTGTAAACGTTTTTTGCTTTTAGGAAGAAGAAAGGCGTATCGCATCTGTTGTAGCCAAAAAGGAGGAAGAGAAGAAGCGGGAAAGTCATAAACAGTCCTTGCTTAAGGTACTTTCACTAAGGTCTACATGCGTGTGTGTGTGTCCTAACCCTCACTGCCCTGAAGCCGGCTAGCTTGTCGACTGGAAAGGCAGTTTCCCAACTTTGTAAAGTTTTCATTCCTATCGGTAGAATTTTTTTGTAAATAAATACCCTTATAATGTTTATAAGTTACCTATAAATAAGCCTGTACTTAAGAAATGCAAAATAATGTTCATTATAAAACACATGCAAAAGCTACAGATTTTAGGGGGAAGAGATAAAAACTAAATAGAACACAAGTTACAGCTTGTTTGTTTTTTTTCTACACCAGTGCATCACCTTGTGTATCCTTGTGCCAAGTGCACTTCATTTTGGAAACCCCTATAATCGACCATCATTTACTGAGATATTTTAATGAGCTCTGATTAAAGTGGGTTTCTTTTTTAATAATTGCTTTTTAAATTGAAAAACTAGTAACTTCTCTTAAATAGAGGTGGTAAAGATTTTAAGGATTTAGGAAGTAAAATTTGTTTTAAACTAATTTTAAATGATTTATCATACCGTGATTGTTTTCCTTAGATAGAATATTTTCTATTAAAATATTTTATACTTGCATCACAACTAAAATAAAGACAGCTTAAAGTTTATAGCTTGTATTATGTTCCTACCAAGTTCTAAAACTAAGGATATCAGGCTGATTATTGTTACTCATTCTTGTCTTACGTAGGTGCTTTTCTTTTTAAAATGAACATGCCATTTAGAATTCAAAAGATGACTGGTAGGGATATTAAGCTGTACAAAATAAACTTAGGAAACAAGGGAATTTGTTGGGGCAATGGAAATGTATATCTCGATAGGCTTATGGGTTACACTGGTGTATGCCTTCCTCACAACTGATCAAAGACTACTTGAATCTGTGTGCTTTATTCTATGAAAACTACTCCTAAATTAACAAAACAAAACGAAAAAACTTGGTTCCAAGCCCTCTCAGCTTAGGACTACTACTTCAAAAGTATTTAGAACTCTTGACATATTATGCTACAGTTTTCTCATTTGCTGTTATTTCTAACCTCCTGACTTCTCCCCAACTTTATCTGTTTTCCCCTCATCCCATTAATTAGACATACTAAGCTCCCTCTTGATATCTCTATCTTTTTATTGATTTAGCTAATAGAATTTTAGTCTTTCCTCTATTGGAATATTTCTAAGGGTTGGTAAAAAACACACTTTGGTTTATAGGAAATATAGTTGTAGGTAAAAATTTTTAAATGTGTAGGTAGGAGCAAGATTTACCATTGACAAATAATACTACTGGTAAACTTTCTGAATGGTTCATTTGGAAAAAGTAGTAGAGTTGATTCTTGAACACTATGAGTTTGAACTACACAGCTCCACTTGTTACATGGACTTTTTTTTTTTCAGTAAATACAGTACAGTACTGTAAATATATTTTCTCCTCCTTATGATTTTCTTAACATTTTGTTTTCTCTAGCTTTATTATATGAATACAGCATATAATGCATCTAACATACAAAATAATGTGTTAATCAACTGTTTATATTATTGGTAAATCTTTTATTAGTCAATGGTAGGCTATCAGTAGTTAAGTTTTTGATGAGTCCAAAATTTTACACAGATTTGCAGTCCCCCCCTGAGCCAACCCCCATGTTGTTCGGGGGTTCTCTGTATTTCTGATCTTACAGCTCCTGTATATAAGCTGCGTAAGTGAATGAATGACTAAATGAACAAAAATATATAAGTAAATAAACTAAAGCTGTCAGACCAAAAGAACACTTTTGTATTATATTTTAAAAGAAATTATCAGCAAGGATACATTTCTCTTTTTTTTAAGATTTTTTATTTATTTATTTGACAGAGAGAGAGAGAGAGATCACAAGCAGGCAGAGAGTCAGGCAGAGAGAGAGGGGGAAGCAGGCTCCCCACTGAGCAGAGAGCCCGATGCGGGGCTGGATCCCAGGACCCTGAGATCATGACCTGAGCCAAAGGCAGAGGCTTAACCCACTGAGCCACCCAGGTGCCCCTGTATTATATTTTAAAGCATGGAAAGGAAGAATAAACAAACTCCATTGGTTTAGCTTTAAAGCTACCAGTATAAGTTGAGCCTGGTATAGGCAACAAATTGCTCTTGACTACACTTTTGCACTGAAATTTTTTTTCTTACATACCCAATTCAGATGCTGTTCATGCTCAGTACTTTTGGAAATATGCCATTAAACATTTAGCCAACATGGTTTGTACATGTTTGGAAAATTTGAAAACTTCAAAAAATAGTGAATACTTCTCTTGAAGTCACTAAATAGGACTCTTTAATTGTGAGGGTTATTTAGCTTTAAATTTTTTTATTTAGAAGAGAAGCATGGGAAATCAAGAGACCTGGATTCTAGCCCTAGCCCAGATTTGAAATCCTGATACCAAAGATCCTCAGCATTTGCTAGCTATTTTTTTTTTAAGATTTTTTTAAAATTTATTTATTTGACAGACAGAGATCACAAGTAGGCAGAGAGGCAGGCAGAGAGAGAGAGAGAGGAGGAAGCAGGCTCCCCGTGGAGCAGAGAGCCCGATGTGGGGCTCGATCCCAGGACCCTGGGATCATGACCTGAGCCGAAGGCAGAGGCTTTAACCCACTGAGCCACCCAGGTGCCCCTTGCTGGCTCTTTTCCTTTGACAACACGTCCTGATCATTAAGAAAAGTGGGTGGGTGGTTGCGAAGGGACCAGAAGAGTGCATTGACATGTATCTTCTGTTGCTTTTCTGTCTTCCTGTTTTTCTTGCAACCTTGGAAATGCATGGAAGTGATAGTTATAGGCTCTACTGGTGAGATATTGCTTGGACTATGAAAAGTAGACTCAAGTGGCAAAAGCCGCAAATTTGGAATCTTCTAAAATAATTGTCACCTTAACACAGACTTCGCAATGTATTGTTAGAAACAATGACTATAACTGATATGCCAAATGCATCCATGATCTTTGAGCAGAAGATTTTCTTCGGATACCGCCTTCTGCCTTGCAGAATCTGTAGCCTTTCTCTGGCTGCTGCTGCTTCTTCTTCTTTTTTTTTCTTTTTTTTTTTTTTTTGCACCACAGATACCTAGAGTCCTTATGTGGCCCCTTGGCAAGCCAGTGGCCAACCCCCATCTGACCCCAGGCTATAATCCTATTTTAAAGTATGTTTCCTCTTCCTGGCCCCAGTAAAAATATCCACTCTCTTAGTCAACCTGGTGTTGATCTAATTTCAATAACCCCAATAAAGGAAGCTTAAGTTTGGGGTGAGTATTGGAAAGTGTTTATATTTTCAGAGTATCTTATAAATTTGCTAAAATACTCAGTGGTATAAAGATATTGTGTATCTCTCTTTTTTTTTTTTTTTTAAAGATTTTATTTATTTATTTGACAGAGAGAGACACAGTGAGAGAGGGATCACAAGCAAGGGGGGTGAGAGAGAGAGAAGCAGGCCTCCCGCAGAGCAGGGAGCCCGATGTGGGGCTCGATCCCAGGACTCTGGGATCATGACCTGAGCCGAAGGCAGACGCTCAACGACTGAGCCACCCAGGTGCCCCTGTGTATCTCTTTTTATAAGCACAACTATATCTACCTCATTAAGAATATTTCAATCAGCCAGAAAACCAAATGTGTGAACTCAATTTTACAGCCATCTGCCATTAACTCACTGCCCCTGCCTCTTTCATAGTGGCCTGGTACTGAGTAAAAGTGACACTACTTGGGTTGAGATTTGGGTTGTACCAGTTATCCATGAATAACTAAAATAGAATTCCTTAAGGTAAGATGTTTTTTAGTGTAGATTTGGGAGAAAAATTTCTTACAGTAAAATAGCAGATTCTACTTGCTTTAGATAAGGAAGATCTACATAAAATGTCCAGAAGTCTCAGAAGTATATGCATAGTAAGTATAACCCATGTAACGATATAGAGAAATTTGAAATACCAAGCAATAGAAAAGGAATCCATGCTAAAAACAGTTTAAACACAGAAACAGAACTTTAAAAAAATTTTTAGTTTTAATTAAGCTCTGTCATCACTTTTCATTCCTACCCAATGCCATTTTTCCATGCTAAAATTTTGGGTTATCCAAATATAGGTGGAGAGATGGAACTAAAAATTTATTCTGCATGCGTAATGCCCTGAGGAAATGGGCAAAGGATTTTCCTAACTGCCCTCCCTGATTCCCGAGGCAGCGGGTGTGGAGGGGTCAGTATCACACAGCTGATCTGTCATTGGATGGGTGCTCTCAGCACAGAGGAAAGGGAAAATGTCTGTCCTCAGCACTCTGACCACATTGACATGCCATTTAAAGATGTTAACTCTTAATAATGGACACTTTACCAGATTATTGATTATTTTCCTTATCAGTTTATATAAGCTGAGCAGAAACATTTCAACCTTGTACATTTTCTTCCAATACTCTAGATCTGCTTTTCTCAACAAATTTCTTTGAGAGAATGGAGCCCCAATACCCAACCTAAATCAGTGGTTCTCACTGTGAGGTCCGTGGAGCGGTAGCCTTAACAGCTGGGAGCTTTTAGAAATGCAAATTCTCAAGCTCCACCTCAAACACAATAAATCGGGATGGGGTGAGAACTAGCAACTGGTGTTTTAATAAGTTCTCCAGGCGATTTGAGGCACACTAAAGTCTGAAAACCACTATCCTAAGGCACTCATTGCATATAATGAATTAACTTCTTTCCTATTCATCTCGGATGGCACTAGCTGCCTAGAAATATTTCAACCTAGTACAATTTCTTTTAGTAGTCTGTATGTAATTATTAGTTTTCAGACATTGTAATTCATGCTGTGAAGCTCGGAACATCGATCAATCCCTCTCATTCTCCCCACCTCTCAACCAAGATTATTCCATCATACTAGTCTGAATTATTGGGTAGGAAAATTAAAATATTATTAGTTTTCTTCTTGCTGTATAAATTTCTTTCAAATTAAAATCTTAGATAATAAGTGTAAAAATTTCTGTCAAGTTAAACTTTTAGATAGTGAATTTTCATATTTTCAATGGGAGTAATTATTGTTTGTGTGTGAATTTTTCTCTTTAAGATGATAGACCACTGTTGAGGTGTTTGAATGCACAGGGTAAATAAAGGCCACTTGTATTTTAGAGTACCTATTTGTAGCTACTTTTGAGGAATATACTCCTTTTAAAAGTCTAAGTGGTATAAACAACAGGCTTCAGGGATACTGTCCTGCATTATATAATTCTTGTCACACTGAACTTTTTCATAGGAGAAGAAAAGGTTAACAATTAACAACGTAGCTCGAAAGTGGGACTTGCAACAGAACCGAATACCCAATATTGCTCCAAATCAAGATAGAAAAGTTTCTGACTCTCCTCAGGACCCCTCTCAGCTCCATGGAAGCACCGTCTCTGCATTTCCAGAGGAAACAGGGTATGCAATGGTATTCTTTCCGGGTACTAGTGTCTTTGGAGAACCGAATTTGGAGCAGAAATGGGAAACCATTTCACATACAATTATTTAGAAATAGTTTTCTTAGGAAAACCTACTGAGATTAGAAGTTTAAATTTAAAAGTGAAGACAGAAATACTGGAAATATAAATTGACCCCTAATTAAAACACCCTTCCATGGTTTCCTATTTTTCAGAGGAAAAAAAATTCTAGATTATTTAACGTAGCCTAGGAGGACCCATTTCATCCCATCCCATCAGCCACTGTTGCGATGCTGCATCAGCGGCTTGCAGTTTAGTTACTCCCTACCTCAGAGCCTTTCTCCTACAACAGTCATATTGTCCCCCGCCACTTCTTTCCTCCCCTTGCCCTAGCTGATGCCAGCCCGAAGGTCTCCTCACATCCTCTGAGAAGCCTTCCCCAGCTACCTCTTGCAGACTTGGCTAGATCGGCTAGATCAAATACCTCTTATCTCTCAGTACTGTGGACTTCCTCTTCACAGCACTTACCATAGCCATAATTAAATAACTAGTGGATAATTAGTTTCATATCTGTCTTCCCCACTGGAGTGTAAGCTTGAAGAGGAAAAGAATCCTGATTCTGTTTCTTGATTGTCTTGCTCTCTTTCATGTCCCCAGCAGCCAGTACAAAACCTCACTCCTAACTAGTAATAATCAAGCAATTTTGGCATAAAATCTGAATAATTACTCTAGCTGGATTCTATAATATCTATTCCAGTGGCTCACAGCCTCTTCTACAACGTATGTGTCGCATAATATATAGCCCCTGGTTTATGAACAAATCTGAGTACACTATGCAGATTTTACATATTTCTGTTCCTCTTTTTTTTTTTTTTAAGATTTTATTTATTTATTTGACAGACAGAGATCACAAGTAGGCAGAGAGGCAGGCAGAGGGGGGGGGGGGGAAACAGGCTCCCTGCTGCACAGAGAGCCCGATACGGGGCTCAATCCCAGGATCCCGGGATCCCGGGATCATGACCTGAGCTGAAGGCAGAGGCTTTAATCCACTGAGCCACCCAGGTGCCCCTCTTTCTGTTCCTCTTAAGAAAGCATATTGGAATCAAGTAAATGAGAGATATAAAGCTTAAAAATTAATAGTTTATAATTTTAAAAACATATAATAATTTTTATATTTATATAATTTAAAACAAAACCTAAAAATCAAAGATAGAATGCATTTTAGTTTTGTTTCATTTGATGAAACTCTCCGTGGTCTAATGACCTTAACCAAATTCTGAAGCACACTTCATACTAAATGTAGCTTTTCTTTCAAGTTTTCAGGTCATAGTCTTTATACTTTTCATATATAAAGAATGTCATGAAGAAAATAATGAGGCATTAGACTAATATTTTGGAAGTTATCTTGGAGTTAAAGAATGTGACATATATTTAGACAAATACACTTCAAAAATTTTCATTATAGGATTAATTTATATTGATCAGTGTACTTCCTTCAGCTCACTTGGGTATTGTATCCACATGTCGAACTTCTCAGCTCTTTGAGATAGCAAAATAAAGCAAAAAGAAGATAAATTTTAATTAAGTGATAATTTATATAACAAATATATATTATTCTTATATTGCCCTAGAGCTTTATTTAATATCATTTTACTTAGTCAGAACTATAACACATCATAAAGCTAAAACTTTATAGCTCTGAGCTTTAGATTTATGAAATACTATACAAGTCAGTTTCTGATTGCTCTTTTCTAAAAAACATTTTTCCTGTCTTCCTTAAGAAGTTTTCTCACATCGAAGTTTATCCAAATAATTTTATACATTATATTCTAAAATTCTAATAAGGTTTTAAAAGTTGATCCTTTCTACATCAACTTTATTTTTATACATAGTGTTAGGTAAGAGTCTAACTTGATTTTATTTCAGTTCAATTTGGTAATAGCATTTCTTTTTTTTAAATTTTTTTTAATTTTTATATAAACATATAATGTAACCCCATCATCCTCTCCCAACACCTTTCCCCCCACCCCCCTCAGTTTGTTTTATGACATTAAGAGTCTCTTTTGGTTTGTCTCCCTCCCGATCCCATCTTGTTTCCTTTATTCTTTTCCTACCTCCGTAACCCCCACCCCCGTTGCATCTCCACTTCCTCATATCAGGGAGATCATATGATAGTTGTCTATCTCTGACTGACTTATTTTGCTAAGCATAATACCCTCTAGTTCCATCCATGTCATCGCAAATGGCAAGATTTCATTTCTTTTGATGGCTGTGTAGTATTCCATTGTATATATATACCACCTCTTCTTTATCCATTCATCTGTTGATGGACATCTAGGTTCTTTCCATAACTTGGCTATTGTGGACATTGCTGCTATAAACATTCAGGTGCACGTGCCCCTTTGGATCACTACGTTTGTATCTTTAGGGTAAATGCCCAGTAGTGCAATTGCTGGGTCATAAGGTAGCTCTATTTTCCACTTTTTGAGGAACCTCCATGCTGTTTTCCGGAGTGGTTGTGCCAGCTTGCATTCCCACCAACAGTGTAGGAGGGTTCCCCTTTCTCCGCATCCTCGCCAGCATCTGTCATTTCCTGACTTGTTAATTTTAGCCATTCTGACTGGTGTGAGATGGTATCTCATTGTGGTTTTGATTTGTATTTCCCTGATGTCGAGTGGTAATAGCATTTCTAAATTAAAGTATTCTCTTTTTTAATGAGAATGTCATTTTCTTTTTTTTTTATTTTTTCTTAAAGATTTTATTTATTTGACAGAGAGAGAGAGATCACAAGTAGGCAGAGAGGCAAGCAGAGAGAGAAGAGGAAGCAGGCTCCCTGCTGAGCAGAGAGCCTGATGCAGGGCTCAATCCCAGGACCCTGAGATCATGACCTGAGCCAAAGGCAGAGGCTTAACCCACTGAGCCACCCAGGTGCCCTGAGAATGATATTTTCATCTTAAATTACATTCCTGTAAATACTTGGATAGATTTCTAGAGTTTTTTTAAAGATTTATTTATTGGAGAAAGAAAGAGCATGAATGAGAGGGGCAGGGGGAGAGGGAGAATCTCAAGAAGACTACGCTAAGCACAGAGCTGTATGCAGGGCTCAATTTCAGGACCTTGAAATCATGAACAGAACTGAAATCAAGAGCTGGATGCTCAACCAAATGAGTCACCCAGGCACCCCCATTTCTGGACTTTCTATTCCATTTCACTAATCTATTTATCCGTTTTGTTGTTGTTGTTGTTTTAATTTATTTATTTGTCAGAGAGAGCGCAGGAGCGAGCACAGGCAGACAGAGAGGCAGGCAGAGGCAGAGGGAGAAGCAGGCTCACTGCCGAGCAAGGAGCCCGATGTGGGACTCGATCCCAGGATGCTGGGATCCTGACCTGAGCCGAAGGCAGCTGCTTAACCAACTGAGCCACCCAGGCGTCCCTTATTTATCCGTTTTTAATGCCAATACCAAAGCTGCTTGATTGTAGTGGTTTCTTAGTAAGTCTTAATATCTATGTAGGGGAAGTCTGCTTTCCTGTTCAAAGTTTTAATTCTTACACACTTGTTCTTCCATATGAACTTTAAAATCATTTCATCTACTGATACAACATTGTATGTTAATTATACTTCAGTGAACAATTATTTAATTAAATGGAAATGTTAAGAATTATATTCAGGGACGCCTGGGTGGCTCAGTTGGTTAAGCGGCTGCCTTTGGCTCAGGTCATGATCCCAGCGTTCTGGGATCGAGTCCCACATCGGGCTCCTTGCTCAGCAGTGAGCCTGTTTCTCCCTCTGCCTCTGCCTGCCACTCTGCCTGCCTGTGCTCGCTCCTGCGCTCTCTCTCTATATGACAAATAAATAAATAAAATCTTAAAAAAAAAAAAGAATTCTATTCAAATGACATTTAAGTTACTCATTTCAGAAGTATTGACATTCTTAAGAAAATAAATCATTACTTTAAAAATCATGGTATATCTCCGTTTTTTCAGGTCTTGTTTGATATCCAGAGGGAGCTAATTAGGGAAGTGTTGAAGGATTGAAGGAAAATTCTGAGGAACTAAATGAAGTTAGAGACCATGAAATTGCAGCAACTATAGTCAGAATTGTTGAATGAGTATTCCCAGAGCACAGAGTAGGTATAACAGTAGAGAAGCTCTATGTTTGATAAAGAGTGAGGAGAAAAAGGATCAAAGGTAGAGAATTAAAAATTCAACTATAATGATAAAAGAAAGAAATGATGGGTCATATGGTCTATGCTAGAATTTTTTTAAAATTTTTAAAAAATAGAAGGTTGCCAACAAATTAGGAGAAAATTTAGTATTTCTGAAACTGGAAGTCTAAATGAAGTTGAAGATGAGAATAAAGAGTGAGTTGAAATAGTGGGTATTTATGGTCAGAGTTAAGTTTTGGGAGTTGAAGATTTTGAAGGTGGAACATATCTAAGAGTAATTTGGAAGCCATTATTGTGGCCAGAGGGTGGGGTGTTAGAGAAAAGTAGAAGTAAAAGTCATCAGAGAGAGATCATTTGAAGCTATTATTGTAGATATTGAAGTTAGTGATGGTAAAGCTGGGTATAGAACCAGGGGCCGGTGTATTCAGCAGTGATCAGCCTTCTGTCCTTCCAGCCTTAGTCATTCATTCCTTGCTCTTGTTACAGGGCCATTCACTGTTCATGTCTTACTAGTGTTGGCAGCTACAGTGAGTGCAGAAGTGTCTTGTTTATTAATTGGCACTTTTACCTGGCAAAACAATCTCTGATAGGTATGGATTGTAGTTAATATGATCTTCTCAACACTTTGAACTTTTTAGGCAGCTTATGGCTGGCCAAAAATTCTGTGACCCTCCAAAATAATTTCAACTTATAGAGTCTTCACTTTTATGGTCTCAAAACAGGCATTCAGTTCCAAAAGAAAGAGGAAGTATCTGTTACTAAAAATTGTTATGCCTTGTAGTTACTGCCAAGAGTTTCAGAATTTTTATTAGAAGTTCCACAAAGTCAAAGGCCTTTTAAGCAAGAAGAACAAAGGAAGAGTTTGGGAGAGATGGGAAAAGTGATGTGTGGGTTCAGTGGAGAGGATGTTGAGAACAGTAATGAATCATTGGAAAGGGATCCGCAATTTCTGGCAAAAGATTTATTTTTTACTGATGTATGTTCAAAGTGCCATGGAGACACCATTACATTATCTTGGCCTGATCCTTTCAATGACTTAAAAACTATGACGTCAAGGAGACAAAGATGATATTTGAAGCCAGAATAGTAAAACTGTAAATATAGCAAATTATTAGCTAAACGTTAATGCAAAATTACTTATAACTTCTAGTGGTAATAGATAATTTCTTCAGCTTAGTTTCAATTGTCTGATTCATGTAAAATCTCTTACATCAGAAAGATGGAAATATTTCTAAAAATGCTGATTATACCTTTTATGTGTATATACCAGGGACTCTTAGTAGGGTATCCAGACTGACTTCTTGAACTTCTTCTGACTTCTTTAAGTCCTTATTTTATACTTGAACTCTCCACACCATTTGACATAGCTGACACTCTTCATCTTGAAAAGCTCTTTGCATTGATTTTTCTGATAGCATATTCACCTGATTTTCCTTTTACTTATATGGCTGCTATTTTATTTTGTTTTGTTTTATTTTTAAATAATATCTTGCTAACTCCTTTTCAACCAAATCTCTAGCTGTATATTATGCTTTCTCGACTTAATAATATTTAGATAAACTTTTTGCTATAATAGACAAGGATTCACTCACTTACTTGTTATCCCCCCAACACTATACACCTAGAGTTCTTTTATTGGTAACTTTTGTAATTTACTATAATTAAATCTCTATTTCTTGTTCCCTTGTGCAAGATGAGTCTACCCTTTACTTCTCCCACGTTTTTGCATTGCAACTTTCTATGAGCTATATTTTTCTGGTTTCCCTAGTGATTTCTTTATTGAAGAGTTTATTAATTTCCATATATTTGTGAATTTTCCAGATTTCTCTGTTATTGATTTCTAGTTTTATTCCATTGTTTTCAGAGATGTTTTATGTGAGACTTGTTTTGTGGCTTAACATATAGTCTATTCTGAAGAATGTTCCATGCACACGCACGTGAGAAGAACGAAAATTCTAATGTCATTGGGTAGAGTCTTCTATGTATGCTAGATCTAGTTGATTTATAGTGCTCCTGAAGTCCTGTATTTCCTTATTGATTATTCTGCCTAGTTATTCTATCCATTATTGCAAGTAGGGTATTAAAATCTCCAACTATAATTGCAGAACTGTTGCTCCCTTCAATTCTGTCAGTTCTTGCTTTATATATTTTGGACATTAAGTGCAGTATGTTTATAACTGTCACAGCTTCCTGATGGATTGACTCTTTTATTGATGTAAAATGTCCTTCTATGTCTCTTGTAACACTATTTAACACGATGTCTCTTTCGTCTGATATTAGCAGCCACTCCAGCTCTTTTGGTTATCATTTGCATGGAATATCTTTTTCCATCCTTCCAGTTTCAATCTGTTGTGTCTTTTATTCTTATAGACAGCATATAGTTGAGTCTTGTTTTTGAATCCATTCTGCTAATAACCACCTTTTAATTGGAGAATTTTATCTATCAAATAATGATAAGAAAGCACTTAATTCTGTCATTTTGCTCTTTGATTTCTGTCATATATCTTTTTTGTTCCTCAATTCCTCTACTACTTTTTTTGTGTTCAAGGACTTTTTAGTGTGCCATTGTGATTCTCTTCTCATTCCTTTTACTGTATCTACTTCTTAGCTATTGTCTCAGTTGTTACCCTGGGGATTACAGTTAACATGTTAATTAATAATAATTTTGTTTGCATTAATACCAACCTAGTTGCAATAATACATAAAAACTTTGCTCCTATATAGTTTCACTATGTTTATGTTATTATTGTTGCAAATTTCATCTTTATACATTATGTGCACATTAATATAGATTTATAATTATTATTTTATACATTTATCTATTAAATCATATAGAGAAAAAGAAGATTTACCAGTCAAAAATAGTTATACTGGCTTTTATATTTACCTATGTAATTACCTTTCCTAGTATTCTTCATATGGCTTTGAGTTACACTCTAGTGTCCTTTTATTTCAATCTAAGTGACTACTTTAGCATTTCTTGTAGGGCAAGTGTACTAGCAATGAACTCTAACAGCTTTTGTTTATCTGGGAATGTCTTAATTTTTCCATTTCAAAAAAGTGCAGCTTTGCTGGATATAGAATTCTTGGTTGAAAGTTTTTTTTTCCTTTCAGCACTATAAATATGACATCCAACTGTCTTCTGTCCTCCCTCCATGGTTTCTGATGAGAAACTGTCTGTTGTTGTCACTTCTCCTTTGCTATTTCAAGATTCTCCCTTTGTCTTTGCCTTTCAACTATTGGAGATGACTACTTACGAAAGAACTTAACAAAGCCCTTATTCCCCCAACCATCTCCTTCCCCAGCCTCTTTTTTTCCCCTCAGGCTTTTTGCTCTGTCTGTTGTTTGTCCCATGTTGTGCACCTAATACACTTTCATTTTCAAATGTTTTCAACAAATGCCACCTAAGAAGCCACCACTTCCTACGGCAAGCTCTGAGGCATTTGAAACAAAGGCAGGCTCTTTAGTTGATCCTTTAGGGAACCACTAGACATGTCAAAACACACAACCCCAAGTTTTTTATCTATTTGTTAGAGAGAGAGAGAGAGAGCAAGCACAGGCAGACAGAGAGGCAGGCAGAGGCAGAGGGAGAAGCAGGCTCCCCGTCGAGCAAGGAGCCCGATGTGGGACTCGATCCCAGGACGCTGGGATCATGACCTGAACCGAAGGCAGCTGCTCAACCAACTGAGCCACCCAGGCGTCCCACAACCCCAAGTTTTTGAGAATAAAGTATGTATTGCTCTTTCTGGAACTTACACAAAGAAAATGGCTGCCATCTTCAAAACTACCACTGAGCTGGGGAATAGGGGATGTTAATAGGGTAAGTCACAATGTGCAGAACTGTCTTATTGAAATTTGGCATCTTTTCTCTTTGCTATACATTTCTCTGGTTGTCATAAATTTTTTGTTAGATTCCAGAGTTGTGAAAAAGTTGACTCTGACAGCTTTGGCTAGCATGTTTATTGCTTTTGTGGAGGAAGTGACCTGTAGAGTTCCCTATTCTACCACTTTCCCTGATTAGAACCCCAATTTTGCTATATTCTATGAGCTATACTTTCACATTTCAATTTTAATATTATTTATATCTTTTCTATAGCCATAACATTGTCAACTGGTAGTTTCTAAAATTGAAAACTAGTAACAGTGTTTACGTTTCTGTGATTATGTAATTGTCTTACTTGAGCATTAAGTATTGTACTATAGTTATATTTCATTTTCTGCTTCCTAAATCATTCAAGGGAAATACTCTTAGCATCAAATTCAAATGGCTCCCTCTTCACTACACTTCAAAACATACTACACTTTAGTTTGCTTCCCATGTGAGCCATGCTTTTCTAACATAGTTTGTTTTTATCTGGAGTTTCAGATTGTCTATCTGAATTTGTTTTTATCTGGAATTTCAGATTGCCTGTCTCAATTGCCTTTATTATTGTTGTTGTTGTTATTTATTAAACAAAGAAATTTGCACATCTTCTGTTTATCTATTGAATGGAATTTACTCTTCTTGAAGCCTGCTATCTGCCTAACCTAATTTAGTCTTACGATTTCCTTTTGGACCATTGTTTACAGTTTATTATTTTACATCATATTACTAATAGCTTTTTCTTGCCTTATGTATCTTTCTAATATCCTCAAGTACTTCTGTCCTCAACCTTCTAGGTGGTAGAGTTACTCAGATTTTAGTCTTGAGCCTTCTTTTCACTCTCTGCTTTCCCTGAAGCAATCTCATAATGTCTTTGCCTTTAAATAACATTTATATTTTGAAGATACCCAATATATAAACACCAATATATACCTTCTTTTTTATGGTTTACCCATGTGGGTTGATTTAAGTAAAAACAATCCTGTACTACATTGAGATTATAAAAAATCTTCCCATTTTGTCTTCCTAAAGATTTAAAATTTGGCTTTTCATATTTTAGTTTTTATTACACTTGGAATTGATTTTCAAGTTTGAAAATGAGCTCTAATTTGTTTGTTTTTCTCCTGTAGGAATAACCAGTTGCCCTACTGCTACATATTGAGTATTCTTTTCTTCTCCCACTGATCTGCAGTGCCACTCAGCCTGTGTTATTGACAGTGGGAGAAATAGGGGATAGGGTCCTTTTACAGATCTTCAATTAAAGCCCCTATATTTAGTCTTACTTCCACTCTTGTCTTCTATCATATCTGTTCTTTCCTTTCCAAAAGTCTTTTAGGCAGTTTGGCTCTCATCTTTATTCTTGTCCCTAGTGCATATTCCAAATGCATTCTTTGTTTTTCTTCGTCATTCAACATTCTTTACTTTCCAGCTTCCAGAAATTTTCTGAAGCTTCTTACAGCAGATTGTCCCTCCCCTACCCTCAGCTGTTGTACTTGCTTTTGTGGGTTTGCATCAGAATTACTTTAATGGGGTTTTAGAGGGAGATTTCAAACACATGTGTTCAGTCTTTGTGCTAGGTTATCTGAAAGTACATGGTGAAATGTTTTAAATTTTAGAAGTTGTGTTACTATATTCTCTGTCTTTAAAAATATAATTAAATTTCATCTTTCTAAAATGATATAAGCCTTACTCTTTCTGAAGGTAAAAGCTAGAGGGTCACAAAGTCCCTTCCTTAGGGTTTCAATTTGTTTTTTAATACTACATAAGTTTTTCCATTTTTAACAATCCCATTTATAGTCTTTAATTTTTCATAATGCCAAAAAAGTGGCTAATTCTTGTGTTAGAGTGTCTGTGACCTTTGGCTTATGGGTGTATAACTGGAAACAAGTATCCATGAAAAAATTATAGGCACATAAAGAGAGAAAATTCTGTAAAACTTTGGTATATCCCATTAATGATTTCACTCTTCACTGTACTTGGGACAGCTCTACAGTAAAACGACATATTGCAGGTTTCTTTCCCCTGCCAGAAATGGGAAAGTATTTGGTGTAATGTTTTCTTTGCTTACATTGGATGCATGCAGTGAAGCTGGTTTATTTTTGGTCATTTCCTGTCTATGAAGACTGTGGTACTTTAGCCAACACTACCATAATAAAATATAATGCTTAAAATGAATTTCCACACCTATGAATGTTGTAATAGAAATTCATAAAATACCTTATTATAGGAATCAGCACCACTTATTCATCGGGAAAAGAATCTTCCGAAATATTTTAAGTCCTTCTGCTCTAGCTTGTTATAGAAAGCCTAAAGATTTTTAAAAACACACCAAAAAACCCCTGTAATCCTCTGAAATATTGTCTTTTTCTTCCATCTAGGCATTTAAGAGTATATTCTTTTTTTAGCATGGCTTTCAGGGACTCGTTACTTTATTGCATTAAATTAATTACACTGCCTTTTCATAGAGTCCTATACTAATCAAGAAGGCATAGAATATTTTTCTGACTCATTCTATGTAAAGATCAAGTTGATTAAATGAACATTTGTACTTGTAATTAACCACTTGATTATGAAGGTCTTGAAGAGAATTCCCATTTGATGGCAGACTGTCTACTGTTCTATAAATATTTGAGGTGGGAAACATACATGGAAATGTATGGGGCTTCATGGGAAAACAAATTTTAAAACACAGATCCTCCATAGAAGAATGCCACATTTCTCAGAATGTCAATTTAAAGTAGACAGGGGTTGAAAACAACTTGATCCAGTCACCTGCTCTAAAAACTTGAGCCAGGGACGCCTGGGTGGCTCAGTTGGTTAAGCGGCTGCCTTTGGCTCAGGTCATGATCCCAGCATCCTGGGATCGAGTCCCACATCAGGCTCCTTGCTCGACGGGGAGCCTGCTTCTCCCTCTGCCTCTGCCTGCCTCTCTGTCTGCCTGTGCTCGCGCGCTCTCTCTCTCTAACTAATAAATAAATAAAATCTTAAAAATAAATAAATAAATAAAAACTTGAGCCACATTTGATTTTTTCCTCTCCTTTATTCCCCAATATCAGTCACTAAGTTCTGCTTTTATTTTTTCTTAAACATGTTATATCTATGTTCTCTTCTTTTACTAATAATCACTAAATTGTATTGAACTGAGCATGACATACGGTTTTGAATATTTATAGTCTATAAAAACTTTGAAAAAATATGTATTATAATCACCATTTATGTACAAGAAACTGAAACTACAAAGAAACTAAATAACTTGCTCCCAAGTCCTCTATTTATCACTGGCAGATCTGGGATCTGAACTAAGGTCTGTCTGGTGTTCTTGCCCATTCCATTTCCACTACCACAACCTCCTCTCTTTAGTCTACATCATAGCACAGCTTTTCCTACTAAAATCTCTCCAACCCGCCTCTCCCTGCTACATCTTCCACAAAGTTGGCCAACTTATCTCTCCGAGGTAGATCCTTGAGGATCAAGAAATGTCTTGTTCATCTTTGTAACCAGCACCAGTACTTCGCTTCAGGCATGACACATTGAAGGTACTTAAAAATGTGCTTCAAGGGGCGCCTGGGTGGCTCAGTGGGTTAAGCCTCTGCCTTCGGCTCAGGTCATGATCTCAGGGTCCTGGGATCGAGCCCCGCGTTGGGCTCTCTGCTCAGTGGGGAGCCTGCTTCCTCCTCTCTCTCTGCCTGCCTCTCTGCCTACTTGTGATCTCTCTCTATGTCAAATAAATAAATAAAAATCTTTTTTAAAAATGTGCTTCAAATAAGGCCCCATTACCTTTTTATTTTGCTCTTTTATTGCTTTTTCTGTTCCTCAACTATATAGGATAAAATCTGATGTTTCAGCTTCATCTTCAGCTATGACTCTTCCGTGTGTTTCAGTTTTTTAGCCATATTGAAATTGTTTGTACCTGAATATGTTTTATGTACTTAGGCTTCTATGCCTTTCTTCATTTAGTTTTTCTTACGTGAAGCAAGCTTCCTCCTTCTACTTCTGGTGAAATTCTCCTGTTCCTCTTTGAAGAACCAGTTCAAATCCTACCTTCTTTTGAAAACTGACTTCTCCCCACTAGTAAAATTCCTTCCTCTGTATTCTCATAGTATATCATTTTAATACTCATTATATGAAACTGAGAATATTGTATTACAATTAATATATATATTTGTCTTGTTCTCTACCCTTCTTCCATATTGGGTGCTCTTTAAGGGCCAGTAAGTCTTAATTTATCTTTATATCCCCAGTGCCTGTCATAATACCTGACACAGAGTAAGTTCTACAGATAAATTCATTTGTTTAAGAGAGGTTGAGGTCATTTCAGTTTAATTATATTTCATGTGTTTCTTAAATTAATTGCAGAGTATGATTAGAGCAGTTATATTTCTAGGACTATAGCCCTATAAAAGTGAGGGAAAGTTTTGATATACTCAATTGTATGTGATTGCTATATGGAATGTCCTTATCAATACAGATGAATTAGTTGCCTATGCCAGAATCCTTAGCAGTGCCCTGTATATAATGGACTTTCAGCAAATGTTTGCTGAATAAATGAACAAATGAAATCATATGTATGTATGTATGGCTGCAAAAAAATGTGGACACACCAGCCAAGCACACAAGGAAAACTGGTGAGACAATCCCCAACTTGCAAACATTTTTAGTAAACTTTTCAAGTAATTTTTTATGCAAATCAGAGCATAATAAACCTTCCCCAAAGAACAGGTTCTTCTACTCTATATTGGCCAGAGTTTGAGGCAAAACTCAAGCCTCATTCAGAAAATAACTGAAATGGGTTAGCTCTTGTGTGACCTAACAGGTGCTACATTTCCTGTTGGGAAAGATGAACCTTTCTCTAGCCCAGAAAACCCACCATTTGTTTTTTTACAGAATGCCCATGTGAAATCTATAGAGGTTAGAGATGATTTCTGCTTTCTTTTTTAACCGTATTAATATTTTGCTGAGTGTAGGCTTATTTATTATTTCACTTATTTTCCCAATAGTTTGCTTGAGAAAACTTTATGCAAAATAAATAATCCCTTTCTGATGAAAGACTTTTATCTTGGAGTTTATATTCTTTAACTTTTAATCATATGGAGAAGAAAAAGAAAGGCAAGACACTTCCAAAGGATTTATTCATAGCTCTGATTCCCCATCATTTTTACATTAAAATGAACTTGGTTTGGTGGGTATCATGGTCATTAGGCATCACTGTATCAAGTAGCTAGGGTTTTCGTTTGTTTCTTGACCTTATTTCTTCATTATTTGCCTTTGCCTCACCTGAGAAAACCTTGCTAACCCTTATCAACTGTATCTGTATCACTGGTTCTGTCCCTTTGCTCAAACCACAGCTTATACTCAGAACACCCTTCTTAAGATTCAATAGGCAGTCATTAAAAACTTCATAATTATCTCACTTCCTTAATTCTTTCAAGAAATATTTACTGAACACGACATGTGCTAGGAGCTGTGCTAGAGGCTGGATCTACTAATGTGACAAAGTTGGAGCGCCCAAGGATCACAGTGTTTGGTGAGAGACAGACAGGTAATCGCCCCACAGTGTGCTAAGTGCTCTAACAGGGGTATGCACTCTTCAGCAAGCTTTCTCTATTTCAGTGGCAGGGAAACAGAACTCCGATCCTTTATCTTATTCCAGAAATGATTGTGTGCTTTACGTAGCTTAGCACAAAGCTATCACACAAAGTACGATATAAGGAACTCTTAATTCTGTCTTATTTTCCTTCTGTTATCAGCTTTTACCTATATAGGATTATAGGTTATTCAAATCCTACTGCCCGTCGAATGTCTAACTACTGTCATATAATCATCATTGTCTTAAGCACTAGTCTGGCAAAAATAAAGACTCTTTGTATTTTCTTGATTGCATAGTCACTTCAAATTGACTGTTATTACGCAGCTTGTCATTGTATACACAGATGTGTTACAGGTTAACTGGTGCCTCTGACAGAAGTGCACATTGTCCAGTAAAACAACAAGGTAGTGGTTTGTCAGTCTTCTCCTCCAATATCAACAATATAAAAAATCTGAAGATCTTTAGTAATTCATTTATTCAACACACATTGTGGAAAGCCCATTACCAGGCCCCAGAGCCCCAGAGATGAGGAAATAATAGTCTTTAGCCTCAAGGAATTCACTGAGAGAGAAGACAAATTGTAAACATATAATTAACAGAGGAGGAGTAATATATTGGAGGAGTATATAAAAGTTCACAGGATTACAAAGGAAGGCAGAGTACTAACATTAGTAAGGGCAAATAAATACCGCTAGAAAGCAAAAACAGCAGAATGAAACCATAAAGAACAAAAGCAAGCTCTATTTGAATTTTAAGATTGGGTAAAATAAATAGTTATGTCTCTATTCACAAATCAGAAAATTTGAATTGGATTGAGCTATTTCTTTTCTTCTCTGGCTATCATTTGGGTACCTTTTGCAGAAAATGTGGCCCCTGCTTTGGAAATAACAGTTATCATTTTTAGCAGAGTATGTGAAGTGATTTTGTGTATATGTGTGTGTGTGTGTATACATATGTAGAGAGAGAGATTAAACAGTGAATTATTTCTCATCATTTTTAATTTCAAAATGGAGAAGAAATCTTTATTAATTTTGCTTCTTGTAACTGTAGTATACAACTGAAAATGTCAGACAACATTGAGGTTTTAAAAAATAGAAAGTTGAAGTTACCCCTTAATCTAGTTTCTGAGAGGTAAACTATTATTAACAGTAATTATGTGTCTTCCCAAGTGTTTTATAAATATATTTTTATATTATATGGTTCTTTACATAGAAATAGTGTTTGGTAAATGCAAGGTTTTTTTGGCTAGACAGTGGAATACTTTATAGATTAGGAAAACATATTTGTACTAACATGAAAAGATATCCCCCCCCAAAAAAGATATCCATGGTATACTAAATCGATTATTTTAAAACTAAATAGGAGGGGCGCCTGGGTGGCTCAGTGGGTTAAAGCCGCTGCCTTCGGCTCGGGTCGTGATCCCAGCGTCCTGGGATCAAGCCCCGCATCGGGCTCTCTGCTCTGCGGACAGCCTGCTTCCTCCTCTCTCTCTCTGCCTCTCTGCCTACTTGTGATCTCTATCTGTCGGATAAATAAATAAAATCTTAAAAAAAAAAAACAAAACTAAATAGGATATCCATTACCTTTAATTGATATAAATAATTTGAGTTTAAAGTGGTCTTTCTTTGTTCACATGTGCCTCTTTTTTAATTAAAATGTGTAACTAGAAGAAGACAAAACTTCCCAATATCCTATTGAAATTTAATCTTTGGTATTCTGGGTTTAGTTATTGAAGCAAAAAAAAAAAAAAAAAAAAGAATATAAAATTTCAAATACCTTTGCCAAAACAAGGTTTTATTATCTTTTGTTTACTTTTCATGATAAGACTTTCATTAAAATTATATGTTGCATTTTCCAGGTCTCTGGACTCAGGACTCAGCAATGCTTTACAAGGTTTATCTGTCACAGATACACACCTTGTTGAAGTGGATGGGGACACGCTTTCCCTGTATGGCTCGGGAGCCCTGGAATCTCTAGATCGGAATTGGAGTGTTCAAACAGCAGGAATGGTGACAACAGTGTCCTTCACTTTCATAGAATTTGATGAAATCGTCCAAGTGCTTCCCAAATTGAAGATTAAATTTCCTAATTCTCTGGTAAACATTTCCTTTTAGCAGTATATTTGAATAATTCTCAGTCATGACTTGTGTGTTCAGGCCAAAGACCTGTTTTAACTTTTATTTATGCAGTTTCTTTCTGGCAGGGAGACTAAGGTTTTGTGTTGATTTTTCTGGATCTGGGATTTAAATTAGTATTCATAAGTGACCTTGCAGTTTTCTGTTAATATTAGAAATTATCTATCAAATGATTCTTTATGGAGTATAAAGGACTTATATAATTTTATTCAAATTATGTGTTGCCACTTTATAAAGCATTCATTAGGATCTCACCTAATCCCATACTATGTATTCATTTATTCTACCTGGTATTAATGGGACATGTACATTTATAGATAATTTTTACAGTAGTTCCCTAACAACACTTAAAATTATTTTAGTAGCTCACTTAAAATTAGCTCAAGAAGGGGAAAGTGGTGGAATAGGAAGATCCTAAGTTCACCTAGTCCTGTGGATATAGCTAGAAAACACCCACATTAGTGTAATAACCCAGAAAATGACCTGAACACTAGCAGAACAGACACTCCATGGCTAAATGTAAAAAAGAGGCCACATCAAAGAGGGTAGGGAAGGCAGAGACAGGTTGGAAGATAAACAGACCCATGGAACTGTCCATGGGAGAGGAGAGGAACAGACCCGCATGGCAAACAACCCAGTCATGGGGATGTGCACTGGGAAGATGAATCCCTATAACATTTGGCTCTGAAACCCAGAGGGGCCTAACTCCATGAATTCTTCCAACCAGTAGGGCTTAACACTGGTTATTTAAAAATACTGGAAATTTAAAAACACTGGAAATTTAAAAATAAGCGAACTCAGCTCTGGGAGAGCCAGTGGACAAGAGAAAACTGAATTCCTACCCTTAAAGAGATAGCACAACAAACCTCTCCACTGACATACAGTATAGAAGCAGCAGTTTGAAAAATATCTGGGATATATGGGAAGGAGACTTATTTACTGGTCTCAGAAGAATATGTGCCAGAGGGGCAGGGATCTTTTGGAGATCATTCCAAGAACAAAAGAGCTGGTGGGTGCCATTTCCCTCTCCCACTCCACAGCCTAGATACAGACACCTGCAGAAACTAGCACCACACCAACATTATCCACCTACCTTGTGAACAGCATGCTCCATCCCTGCATACTTCTGTGAACATGCCCCCTCCATCCTAGCCTGGGCAGGAGGTTTCCTGAGTTGCTGCAGGTCCCCTCCTGCAGTGGATAGATGCAGACCTTGCTGGTACCATGAGCCCTGCATCTGCACTCTCCCATAGGACCTGCCTCTCTAATATAGCCCAATCAAAGTGGCGCCACAAGCCTGGCACTGTACAGGCAGTCCCAAAAGGGGCCAACACCACTCCAAAGTGACTCCTGCCCTGGGCAGGGGAAGCATAAACATACACACCAGTCTGTGGCACAAGCAATGGGCTGGGGACAGATACTGGGTCTGACTGCAGGCCTTGCTTACCAATGAAAGCTTCTCAAGGGACAACACAGAGAAAGTGCCCAGCAGTTCAGTGCTACTACATCTCGACAAACTCCTGGTTTGACTCAACTCAAGCCCGTGGTGGCCTCAAACTGGCCCACTAACAATGCAGGAACTAAACTCTACCCACAACAGGCAAAGAGAGCCATTGCAGATGACTGGAATGAAGGCAAACACAGCTCAGCCACAATAGTAGGGCACGTGCAACACACATAAGAGACACCACTGAAACACTGGGTTCTGGTGAACAGGGGACCTGGCTCTACAAGGGCACTATAGGACCTCTTCGTAAGATGGCTGCTTTCAAGAGCAGGAGATGAGCTGACTTTTTCAAGACACAAAAAAACCCAGACACAAAGAGTTAGACAAAGGAGGAGACAGAGAAATATGTCCCAAATGAAAGAACAGGACAAAATCACAAGAGAGCTAAGTGAAATGGAGATAAGTAATGTATCTGATAGAGAATTTATAGTAATAGTCATAAAGATACTCACTGGACTTGAGAAAAGAGTGGAGGACCTCAGTGAGACCCTCAACAAAGAGATTTAAAAAACATAAGAAAGGAACCAATCAGAGATGAAGAACTCAGTAATTGAAGTTAAAAATACACTAAATGGAATAAATAGTAGACTAAAAGAAGCAGAAGAACAGATCAGCAATCTGGAGGAGAGAGTAGGGGAAAGCAATCAAGCTGAACAGGGGAGAGAAAAATAGTAAGAAAAAATGAAAATGGTCTAAGAGAATTTAGCAACACCATCAATTATAATAACGTTCATACAGTAGAAACCCCAGAAGAGGAAGACAGAGAAAAGGGGCCAGAAAATTTATTCCAAGACATAATAGCTGAAAACTTCCCAAATCTGGGAAAGAAACAGAAATCCAGATTCAGGAGGCATAGAGACCCCACAACAAAATCAACCCAAAGAGGTCCATACCAAGACACATAGTGATTAAAATAGCAAAAAGTCGTGGTAAAGAGAGAATTTTGCAAGAAGCAAGAGAAGAGAAAACAGTTACATACAAGGGATACCAGCTGATTTTTTCAGCAGAAACTTTGCAGGGCAGAAAGCATGATATTCAAAAGTGTTGAAAGAAAAAGACCTGCAACCAAGAATGATCTATTCAGTGAAGCTATCATTCAGAATAGGAGGGATAAAGAAATTCCCAGACAAACAAAAATTTAAAAGAATTCATGACCACTAAAATAGCCTTACAAGAAATGTTAAAGGGGACTCTGACTGGAAAGGAAAGACTATAAGCAGGAGTAAGAAAAGCAGGAAGCACAAAAGCAGTAAAATTAAGTATATCCATAAAAATCAGTCAACGACTCCAAAAAAGGATATAAAGTATGACACAATATACCTAAAGTGTGGAGGGGAGAGGAGTAAAATTTCAGTGCTTTTATAGTGGGTTCAAATGTAAGCAACCATCTAGTTAATAGAGGCTGCTATATGCATAAGACGTTATGCATAAATCTAATGGTAATCACAGATCAAAAACCAGTAATAGATATGAAAAAAAAGAATAGAAAGAAATCCAAGTATATCACTAAAGAAAGTCATCAAATCATGAGCAAAAAGAGCAAGAGAAGAGGGGCACCTGGGTGGCTCAGTTGGTTAAGCAGCTGCCTTCAGCTTGGGTCATGATCCTGGAGTCCCGGGATCGAGTCCCATATCGGGCTCCCTGCTCAGCAGGGAGTCTGCTTCTCCCTCTGACCTCTCTCCTCTCATGCCCTCTCTCTCTCTCAAATAAATAAATAAAATCTTAAAAAAAAAGCAAGAGAAGAAAGGAACAGGAGGAACTGTTAAACACGAAGCATGCAACAAAATGCCAATTAGTACTACCCATCAATAATTACTTTGAATGGAAATGGACTATGCTCCAAACAAAGATACAGAGTGATGGAATGGATAAAAAAGCAAGACCCGTCTATATGCTGCCCACAACAGACTCTTTTCAGACCTAAAGACAGCTGCAGATTGAAAGTGAAGGGATGGAAAAGCATTTATCATGTGAATGAAAATGAAATGAAAGCTAGGGTAGCAATACTTGTATCAGACAAAATAGGCATTAAAACAAAGACTGTAACAAACGTCAGAGACACTATATAATAATAAAGGGAACAATCCAACAAGAAGATGTAACAGTTGTAAATATTTATGTACCCAACATGGGAGCACCCAAATACAGAAAGCAACTAAAAACAAACATAAAGGAAGTAATCAATAGTAGTACAATAATAGTAGGGGACTTTAAAACCCCATTTGCATCAATGGATAGATCATCCAAATGGAAAATCGTCAAGGAAAAAGAGGCTTTGAAGGACACATTGGACCAGATGGGTCTAACAGATATATTCAGAACATTTCATCCTAAACATCAGAACACATGTTCTTTTCAAGTGCAGATAGAACATTCTCTGGAATAGATCACATATTAAGCCACAAAACAAGTCTCAAATTCAGGAAGACTAAAGTCATACCATGCATCTTTTCTGGCCACAACACTGTGTAACTAGAAATCAACCACAAGAGAAAATCAGGAAAGAACACAAATACATGGAGATTAAATAACATGCTACTAAAAAATGAATGGGTCAACCAAGAAATCAAAGAGGAAATCAAAAAATACACAGAGACAAATGAAAATGAAACACAGTGGTCCAAAATCTTCAGGAGGCAGTAAAGCCTGTTCTAAGAGAGAAGTTTAAAGCAGTACAGGCCTACCTCAGGAAGCGAGAAAAATCTCCAACAACCTGGGCTAGAAAAAGAACAAACAAAACCCAAAATGAATAGAAGGAAGGAAATAATAAAGATTAAAGCAAAATTAAGTGAAATAGAAATAAAAAACAATAGAACAGATGAATGAAACCAGGAGCTGGTTCTTTGAAGAAAACAACAAAATTAATAAATGTTTAGCCAGATTCATGAGAGAGAGAGAGAGAGAGGGAGGACTCAAATAAAATCAGAAATGAAAGAGGAAAAATAACAGCCGAAACCACAGAAAGAACGAAGGATTATAAGAGAATATTATAAAAGAATTATATGCCAGCAAACTGGATAACCTAGGAGTAAATTAGAAATTCCTAGAAACATATAAACTACCAAAACTGAATCAGGAAGAAATAGAAAATTTGAACAGACTGATTACCAGCAGCAAAATTGAATCAGTAATTAAAACCTCCCAACAAACAAAAGTCCAGGATCGGACAGTTTCACAGGTGAATTCTACCAAACATTTAAAGACAAGTTAATACCTATTCTTCTCAAACTACTCCAAAAAATAGAAGAGGAAGGAAAGCTTCCAAATTCATCGTATGAGGCGAGCATTACCCTGATACCAAAACCAGATAAAGACATACAAAAAAAGAGCTATAGACCCATATCTTTGATGAACATAGATGCAAAACTCATCAACAACAAAAGACTAGCAAACCAAATCCAACAATACATTAAAAAAAATAATCATTCACCACCATCAAGTGGGACTTAATCCCACTTGATGGCAAGGATGATTCAGTATTCACAGATCAATCAACGTGATACATCAACTCAAGAAGAGAGAAGATAAAAATCAAAATCATTTCAGTAGATGCAAATAAAGCATTTGACACAGTACAACATCCACTCATGACAAAAGCCCTCAGCAAAGTAGTTTTAGAGGGAACATACCTCCACATAATAAAAGCCATATATGAAAACCCACAGCTAACATCATACTCAGTGGTGAAAAACTGAGAGCTTTTCCCCTGAGGTCAGAAAGGAGACCAGGATGTCCACCCTTGCCACTTTTATTCATGAATATTGGAAGGCCTAGCTACCACAATTAGACAAGAAAATAAAAGGCATCCATATTGGTAAAGAAGAAGTAAAATTTTAAATGTTTGCAGAAGACATAATACACATTTCTATACATAGAAAACCCAACAGAGGGGCACTTGGGTGACTCAGTTGGTTAAGCAGCTGCCTTTAGCTCAGGTCATGATTCCAGGTCCTGAGCTCGAGCCCCACATCAGGCTCCCTGCTCAGCGGGGAGCCTGCTTCTCCCTTTCCCTCTGTCTGCTGCTCTGCCTACTTGTGCTCTCTATCTCTCTGTCAAATAAATAAATAAAATCTTTAAAAAAAAAAGAAAAGAAAACCCAACATATTCCACCAAAAACTACTAGAACTGATAAATGAATTCAGTAATGTTGCAGGATACAAAATCAATATACAGAAATCCATTGCATTTCTATACACTAATAAGAAAGTAGCAAAGAAATTAAGAAAACAGTTCTATTTACAATGGCATAAAAAATGATAGAATATCTAGGAATAAATTTAACCAAGGAGGTGAAAGACCTGTACTCTGAAAACTGTAAAACATTCATGAAAGAAATTGAAGATGACACAAAGAAATGGAAGGGTATTTTGCAGTCATGGACTGGAAGAAAAAATATTGTTAAAATGTCCATACTACCAATACCATCAGCATTTTTCACAGAGATAGAACCAACAATCCTAAAATTTGCATGAAACCATTAAAAAACCAAATAGCTAAAAGCAGTCTTGAAAAAGATCACAATTGAAAAACTGGAGGTATCACATTCCCAGATTTCAAGACACACAACAAAGTTGTAGTAATCAAAACAGTGTGGTATTGGCACATAAATCAATGGAACAGAATAGAGAGCATAGAAATAGTTAATCTTTGACAAAGGAGGCAAGAATATGCAATGAGAAAAAGGCAGTCTTTTCAACAAATGTTGTTGGGAAAACTAGACAGCTACATGCAAAAGAATGAGACTGTATCACTTTCTTAACACTATAAACAAGAATAAACTAAAAAATCGATTAAGGACCTAAATGTGAGACCTGAAACCATAAAAATCCTAGAAGAGAACAAAGGCAGTAACTTAATTCACATTGGCTGAGCAACTTCTTTCTAGATAGGTCTCCTGAGGCAAGGCAAAAATAAACTACTGGGAATACATAAATATGCTCTTTATATTTATTGGGAGTAAACTACTGGGAATACATAAAAATAAAAAGTTTCTGCACAAAAAAGGAAACAATCGACAAAACTAAAAGGCAACCCACTGAATGGGATAAGGATATATGTGATATATATAAAGGCAAAAGAAGACAAATCAAAAAAACAGACTCTTAACTATAGAGATCATACATGGCTACCAGAGAGGTGAAGGGGATTGTGAGTGCCCTTACTGTGATGAGCACTGAGTAATGTACAGAATTGTTGAATCACTATATTGTACACTTGAAACTAATATAATACTGTATGTTAACTATACTGGAATTAATTTTTTTTAAATAAGGTCAAGAAATTAGCTTTTTTGAGTTTTTCCAATTAGCTGTTTTTGGTACTAATACATTACTTATTAGTACGTATTTGCAGAAACTGTGAGTTCTCCCTTGAGTTTTTATTATTGTTGTGTTTTTCTCTGTTAGCCAAGTGATTTCCTTCACCTGCCCTCTTGTAGTTGTTTCTCTTTTGCCACCTTATCCTCCCTAAAGAAGACAGATGGAAATGGAGAAAATATGTTCAGAAAAGAGTATCCAGTTTCACAGAAAGAACACTTACAGTAGCATTTCAGTTTTAGTGATTTTCTTATCCCATGGCCAGTTTAACTAGCCTGAATAGCAATTGGCAAGATACAGGTAATAACTAATCGGTTCTTCTCAGAACCATCGTGAGCCCTGTATTCATAAAGTTCAAAGTTTTATTTCTAGTCTTTCCTTTGTAGATTCAATTTCAGTATAAAGCATGTAGAATCATTGTAATGCCTGAAAGTGTGAATTATTGTATACTTATCTAATTTTGAGGAGCTTAGTTTGCTGGTAAACGGGGGACATCCTTTGCAGATGGGGAATCACTTTGAATTCAATACTGGCTGGATTAATGGATTTCATCAGTGATGTATCAGATGGACTAAAATTAAGTAAATTTAGTAGATGCAGTTGGTTTAATATAATTGAAAACATAACTAGTTAAACCTAAAGTTTACAGACTTCTTGGGGAATGGTCACTGAAGCTTTAATGTTAATATTTTAAGATGGTTAAGTTCAATGTTCAGCTCTTTTTTGTGTTTTATTGTTGCAGCACCTTAAATTCAAGGAAACAAATCTTGTCATGCTGCAGCAGTTTAATGCCCTAGCTCAACTGCGCCGTGTCGACCAGTTGACAATTGATCCGCAAGGAAATCCAGTTGTCAATTTCACACTCTGGAAATACTATGTACTGTTTAGGCTGAGCCATTTTAGTATGCAGAAAATAAATGGAACAGAGGTAAGCTAAATATAAGCTAACTGTAGAATCAAAATATTCCTTTTTAGAGGAAGTGGTCATAATAATGGTCAGGAAATTCAGAAATTATTCATGATAGAACTTTTTTTTTTTTTTAAGATTTTTTTATTTATTTGACAGACAGAGATCACAAGTAGGTAGAGAGGCAGTCAGAGAGAGAGGAGGAAGCAGGCTTCCTTGCTGAGCAGAGAGCCCGATGCGGGGCTCGATCCCAGGTCCTGGGATCATGACCTGAGCCAAAGGCAGAGGCTTTAACCCACTGAGCCACCCAGGCGCCCCTCATGATAGAACTTTTGAGAGATATTATGAATATCTTGACGTTCACAATGTTAAAAAGCTAAAACTCTATCAAAAAACTTCTAAAGCACTGAACAGACTTTAAAAATAAGAGCCAAATCATAGTGAATAACAAATGCTTTTACTGTTCTTTGTAAACATTCATAAAAGTAAAATGTTGGTAGGAGGACAGTTCAGGAAAAAAAGAACACCTATGTAGGTGCTATGATCTTAGTATTCTTCAAAGTGTTTTGCAAAGTGCCAGGCACATGAGAAGGATGGGAAAGTAATACACAAAGGTAGGCTGATAAAGGTCATGGTAGAGGGAGGGAGGAATAAAGTGAGAGAAAAAAAGAATGTATGCAGGGAAAGAAGAATAATTTAAAAAGAAAAGATGAGAAGGAGGAATAAGGAAGAAAGGTAAAAGAAGAGAAAGTAAAACTGAGAAAAAAAGGAAATAAAACAAGCATATGTAAATGTCTGGGCTACATTGTTAATAGTTTGTAATGGCTGCCTGTGGCTTACCTGCACTGTATGACTCAGGGCTGGAATATTATTAGTGAGGGGTTATTTTTCAGATTGATTTTGCTAATAAGCTTGTTGCAGGAATAATTTTCCTGCTATCCAAAGACCATGTTCTCTAAATACTATTTTGGAAGAAAAGAGAGAAACTATGATTCTTCCTCTCCTGTGAAATTCCTGCACTGAATTTAAATAATCCTCCAAAGAAAGAAGATCTCTAATATGCTGTTAATATTATTACAATTATCTCTTAAAATTCAGAAGACCTGAATTGAGCTTTAATCAAATTATATTTATATAACTTTATATAACTATATATAATTATATATAATATATATAACGATATATAATTTATATAAATATATAATTATATTTATATAAATTTATATGTTACATATAAATTTATATAACTCAAATCAAATTGGAGCTATAATCAAATTTGCCAGCATGATGATAATAGCAACTGTATTTCCCTGCAGCTGATGCACTACAAGTACCTCTGGCCTAGCATTCTAAAAATCTAGTAGAGTGTTAAGAGACTGGAGATCCCCAGTCACTGTGCAAGTGAAATTTGCATCAACCATGGTAGGCTTGTGAGTCAAAGATGTAGGACAAATATGGAACCTTCAGACTACTAATTTCTCCAGCTAGTTCCCAAGAGATTTGTTTCAGTCTTGTGTACTCTTGTGTAGTCTCTTGGTACTTACCAGAGAGGTTGTGAGTCATTGATCAGACCTAATAATTAGTCCCAAAGTTTTCCAAAGCTACCTTGGTCTGGAAATAGAATAGTGATTTTTACTATGGGTGAATATTCATTAATGGCCCAAAATGTTGACCCCATTAACCTAAGTAGTATATTTACCCAGACACGGATCACTACTAGAGATGTGCTAATTATGATAGAACCTTGAAATAGGAAGGAATGGTACCGTGTAATTACATAAATAGAGAAGAATTATAAAGAACCAATATAACTTCTAATTTAAAATATCAATGTATCAAATATCAATATAAGTTCTTCTGATTTAAAATTTCCTAAAATGTCAATGCCCAGGATATTTGACCGTTTATTAACAGTCTAAAATAAAGCCGCTTATCTCAACCTTGACAATATATAGTAATATTATACTATATACCTACATCTATTTGTATATGAGAAAGAATAATATTGCTTGCGGAAGAATTAAATTTGAATTGTGTGCATCAAGAAGAAAAGATGGAGTAGTGGCCTGCACTGGCCACTAGGTGACTATGTTAGACCAAGTAACTTCGTTGTCAGCGGAAGGAAAAGATCTAAGCAAACAGCAGCCTCCTTAACTCTGAAGGTCTTAGGAAAAGTGTGAGACTGCACTGAGTCATGTGTGTAAGATGCTTGTGAATTGTGGGTTTATTTTTTGGAGCCAGCCTGTGAAATGTATTACAGCTAGTGTTAGTGAATATTTTTAAGTTCCAAAATTTGACTCTACCAGGGTTTCTCCACCTCAGCTCTGTTGACATTTGGGGCCAGGTAGTCCTTTGTTGTGGGGGCTGTCCTGTGCAATGAGGATGTTTAGTAGTGCCCCTGGCTTCAACCGACTAGTTTCTAGTAGCTCCCCTCTGCCAGCTGTCATAACCGAAAAGGTCTCCAGACATTGTCAAATGTTCCCTAGGGGCCAAAATGGCCCCTGGTTGGGAACTACTGATTATGTAGACAAATGAATAGTATTTAAAATGCAAGGACAAGCAACCACATCTTATATTAAAGAAAATAGGCCCAGATATTAATCCAAGCCCCACTTTTAGCTTTTAGTACCTTCTTGGTTAACATGGGAATAAGCCCTCACAAAGAATACCTGTGACCGTTGTTCCTTGTGGAGAGAAAGGTAGACATAATTTTAGAATGAACAGGAGTATCCTTGCTTATCTCATGTTCCATCTCAGAAAGGGACAGTGTTATTCTTATAGAAGCAAGGTATGAACAAGATCTTGGCTTACCTTTGACACATTATTACAGTGAATCTATTCCATTGACACCTGAGAATTTTCCCCCTAAATCATTCCTCTCCAAGAAATTGTAGGATTTCTGAAAAAAAATTCATTAAGAATTTAAGTTGCCTCAAGTATAATTCTCAGGGAACATTGCTTTGAG
Source organism: Taxidea taxus jeffersonii (assembly GCA_003697995.1). Classification (NCBI taxonomy): domain Eukaryota; kingdom Metazoa; phylum Chordata; class Mammalia; order Carnivora; family Mustelidae; genus Taxidea; species Taxidea taxus. The sequence continues at coordinate 53,765 of ML110989.1, read as the reverse complement.
TCAGAGTGAACTCGTCACTTCGGTCATCCTCCATCACAACAAGCCACATTTGTACATCTTCGTTTCAATTAAGTTTGGGAAGAAAGAGATGTCAATGAGAACTCTCTTTTGCAGCCCGGGAGAAGGTATTTCCAGGACTAAAAGAAAATACTTAGAAATTTCTTTGGAATTGTGTCAATTGTATCAAGCTAGAGACAGTGTCATTTTGACCCCTCTCCATTGTATCTCTTCAGGTGACACAGAATGATATGATAATGGCTGAAAGGCTCTTTGGAATCCTAGCACATGTCGCATCTTCTGAGTTACCCCAGTACCGTCTGATTTCAATTCTGGGTGATGTCAGGTAATTTTAATTTCTATCATTTTTATGGAATTTCTGTTGCACTAGAAAGGAGGGATAAATTCCACATACCTCTTAACTGTCACTTGCGCATCCCACAAACATTGACCCTAAATTTGTCTTGTGGCTTGCCCTCTTCCAAATATTGGGCTATAAAGATGAATAAGACAACATTCTTGCTTTTGTGTGGCTTATAAACTAATAATTTAAAGATATATGTAAGCATTTATAATGTGAATGCTTCAGATTTCAGAGAGCCTGTAGGGGAGTAGGAGAGACCAACTACACTTTGGAAGAACATAAGGGAAAACTTCACAGAGAAGATAACATTTTATCTAGCTCTTCAGAAATGAGGAGTTTTTCAGGTACAGGATATAGGGGAAAGAGGGGGAAAGAGATCTGCAAAGGTGCAAAGAACTGTAACAAGTTTAGTGTAATTGGAGCATAGGATAATTGTGAATAGTGAACAGAAATGAAGCTAGAAGACTGTGGTCTGATTTTTGAAGAGTTTTGCAATCCATTTGAAACAAAAGTGAATACTTGTGCTTTGTAATTAGGCACAACGGTCATGTGATTAGATATACATTCTAGAAAGGCTGCCATTTGAGTAGGCAGAGATGGAAGGACTGGAGACCAATCAAGAGGCACTTGCACACAAATGTTTATAGCAGCAGTGTCCACAATAGCCAAACTATGGAAAGAGCCTAGATGTCCATCAACAAATGAATGGATCAAGAAGATGTGGTGTGTATGTATATATATACATATATATATTTATACTTTATATATATATCATATATATACATATGATAGAATACTATGTAGCCATTAAAAAACGAAATCTTGTCATTGCAATAACGTGAATGGAACTGGAAGGTATTATGCTGATCGAAATAAGTCAATCAGAGAAAGACAATTATCATATGATCCTTCTGATATGAGGAATTTGAGAAACAAGACAGAGGATCATAGGGTAAGGGAGGGAAAAATGAAACAAGATTTACCCAAAGAGGGAGATAAACCATAAGAGACTCTTAATCTCAGGAAACAAACTGAGGGTTGCTGGAGGGGAGGGAGAAGGAGGGGTGACGTGGTTGGATAGTGGATGTTGGGGAGGGTATGTGCTATGGTGAGAGAGGACAAAAAGAAAGCATGGGATGATAATAGAAGAGCAAAGTTGAAGAAGAAACCAAGATTGTTGAATAACATTTTACACTAATAAATTGGGGTGGTGACAAAAAAAAAAAAAGAGAGGCTCATTATATAATGTCCAGGAGGGAGATTTTGAAGGCATGAACTAAGACAGTGAGAGTGGAGAAGAGGATAATTTGAAAAATACTTAGAAGAGTTATACCTGACAGAACACACTGAGAAAATGTGCATGGATAGAAGGACAAAAGTTAAGGATGCTATGTCTTTCGTGATTTAGTTATAGATAAGAGAATTCACTCTGGTAGAATAAGCAGGAAATGACTGATTTACAAGGAATTCATTGTCTGTAAAATCATTGGAAGGGCCAGGGAAGGAGCCTCATGACTCCCAGAATGATACCACAGAACCAGACCACCAAGGAAACTGCCAACCTCTGCTCAGGGAGCTAGCTGATCAGGAGACTGTCATCCCATTTGCAACCTCCAGGATCATACCACTTTCACTACATGGGGGATCAGGAAGTTCCCCACTCCTGTCCCCAGAACTTGGTTACAGAATTTATAATTACAAATTTGTAATTTGTACCCCCCAAAAATGGATATCTGTGTGCTACCTCTACCTCCCAATTAGCTCAGTTATGATTTCAGATCTTACCCAAGTGTGTCTGATTGGTAGACTCTAAATCCCATAAAAAACCCTATGGAGTCACTTGAGAAAAAAGAACTGAAGGAGGGACTGCTACAAAATGAACAGTGATTGCGAGAAATAGGAAGCATTGAATTAAAAAACTGATGGTGTGGAGCTAAGTAACAATTAGAGGGAAAAATTAAACAAGATGAAACCCAAGAGGGAGACAAACCATAAGAGACTCTTGATCTTAGAAAACAAACTGAGGGTTGCTGGAGGCGTTGGGGGGGGGGGAGGATGGGGTGGCTGAGTGATGGACATTGGGGAGGGTATGTGCTATGGTGAGTGCTGTAAATTGTGTAAGACTGATGATTCACAGACCTGTACCCCTGAAACAAATAATACATTATATGTTAATTTTTTTAATTTTTAAAATATGCTCTAATTAAGGAATTAAAAATTAAAATAAAAAATAAAATGTGAATCTAAAAATTATGCATAAGGAAAAATTTAGCGACCCAAAAATAGAGACCCCAGAAATTCCTAAGGGAAAGGAAGTTAAAATTTCCTGTTTTTTCCCCCCCTTGGGAATAATAATAGGTACTAATTAGCACCAAAAGTTAATGAAAAAATACATTTTTAACTATGTATATTAAAATTTTAAGGGCTACCAGTAGGAAGAAAAGCTAGATGTACAGATTCTAAACCACTAAAAAAGAAAAAAGTTCAACAAAAGCGTGGAAGAGAAGAAAAAAGAAAAATAAACATGTTAGTTATAATAAATATTAATGAATGGAATTTTCCTATTAATAGTGGCTATCAGGATTAAAGTTGAGTTGCATGTTGTCTTTGAGACATACCCCTGAGGAAAGCAATATGTAAAGTTTGAAAATAAAGGGATGAAAATATATAACAGGGAAATGCCAACAACAGCAACAAACAAACCTGGGAATATTAATATTAGTGATAATAGAATTGATGACCAAAAGCTATAATCTGCAAAAGAATATGATAATTATGAAACTTAATGTAACTAAGATCTTAAATATATCAATAAGTACAAGTATACATTGACAAATTCAGTTATTGTGATAGATATTAATCTAATCAAAAGATCAAATAAACAAAAAAAGAAATACGGAGGATTTGAATAACACAGTTAATGCATTTTATCAAATAAATGGATTTATAATTTTATTCCCGACTCTTATTCCCAATTTGAAACAAATTCTACTCAAACACCTATGAAATGTCTGCAAAAATTGGACATATATTAAACTCAAAGAAAAACTCCATGTTTTCCAAAAAACATACTCAAGCAGATCACTTTATCTAGTCATATCACAAAATTAAAAAGTAATGAGCCAAAATTTTACCCAGTTGAAACAGGAAACACAAAGAAACAGGAGAACCAGTTTCCCAGAAAACAAAATACAGGTGCCTTTAAACTTAAAAAAAGATGTTTAACCTCAATCAAAGTCATAGACAAGAAAATGAAGTCAAGAAATTGGTAAAGCTAAAGCAACTTTTAGAGAAATAAGAAAGAAGAATAGTTGACTAGTAAAAGCAAAAGTAGACTCTTTATAACAACAAGTTTCTAAGGCAAATCCAAGAACTCAAGTATTAAACTTTTTTTATAACTAATCAGAATATATAACAAGGAAACCAGATACTATATTAGCATACAAAAATAATTGGCATTTCTTCATTAAAATAATAAATTCCTGAAAATAGTATTAGAAAAATATCCCATTTATAGAGGCAATAAAAATAATAAAATATCGGGAAATCCATCTGATACAAAGTAACCATGAAGTAAACAGTGAAATTAGGAATTTAGAAAAGGTCTAAAAATGGAAAGATGGGAGCGCCTGGGTGGCTAAGTGGGTTAAAGCCTCTGCCTTCAGCTCAGGTCATGATCCCAGGGTCCTGGGATCGAGCCCCGCATCGGGCTCTCTGCTCAGCAGGGAGCCTGCTTCCCCCTCTCTCTCTCTGCCTGCCTCTCTGCCTACTTGTGAACTCTGTCAAATAAATAAATAAAATCTTAAAAAAAAAGAAAAGATGTACATTGTTAATGAATTCTGAAACTTAATAAAAATATCAATTTTTTTAAGATTTTATTTATTTATTTGACAGAGAAGACAGTGAGAGAGGTAACACAAGAAGGGGGAGTGGGAGAGGGAGAAGCAGGCTTCCTGCCGAGCAGGAAGCCCAATGCAGGGCTTGATCCCAGGACCCTAGGATCATGACCTGAGCTGAAGGCAGACACTTAACAACTGAGCAACCCAACCATCTGCCCCTGAAAATGTTAATTTATTTTTATTAAATCAGGTAGTTATTAACTTTCCAATCAACAATCCCAGTATGATATCTCAGTAAACTGAACAAAATGATTTTTGTATCCTAGAAAGGCATTCATACCTCAAGTTTATAAAAACATTCTACTATACTTCTAATACTTTCTGAGTTTTGACATATTTAGCTCACAAAAATTTAAAACTTTTGTATGATAAAAGACATCATAAAGTCAAAAGACATGAACAGGGAATGTATTTGTAACATATTTAACAGATTTAAGAAGTCCTATAAATTTAGTAAGAAAAAGACAATCAACATGAAAGTAAAAGCAAAGGATATAAAGACTTTACACACACACATACACAGACACACACACACACACACACACAGGCCAAATATTGTAAGAAAAGATCCACGTCGCTTGTAAAAGAGAAGTAAAAATTAAATTAAAACAATAAGATTTCATTTTAGCTAATGGGATCAACTAAAAAATCTAAGAACTAATAATAATAGGGGTTTATTACTATTCAGAGAAATATATACTCTATACTATTGGTGGAAGACTTAATGCAGACTTGAGAAGGAAGTAGTTTAGCAATATCTGCCATATTTTTGAACCCAGAAATTCTGGTACTAGGAATATAGCCTATTGAAATGCACATACGTGGGCACAAAAAACTTAGGTATAGGCTGTGATTATTTTATTGTTTGTAGTAACCCAACTTTGGAAAGAAATTAAATGCCTAACAATAGGGAAAGTTAAATAAATCATGATACTTCTAAACTATAAATGTAGTATCTATATGGTACTATGTACATTACGGTCATTTTTAAACTATAGAAAAAGAAGAAAAAGGAAAAAAAAGATTAAAGTAGATTTTCTGTTCTGATCTGAAATGATCCAGAGACAGATAGTTTATTAAATAAAATTAAGTGTAAAAGTGCATTTATATTATGACCTGATGTTATTTTTAAAAGCAACAAAATTAATGTTTATGTATAAATATAGAGACATAGAAAGGGAGCTAAAAAGATGAACACACCTGGTAGGATGTGGATGTTAGTAGTGGTGGTTGAGTGGTTAAAGTGGTTTTCAAGTTTTACTCTATGTATGTTTGTACAATTTGGAAAGTTCTTATTGAGAATGCATTGGACTTCTCCAATAATGGTGAGTTAGGTTGTTTTGATAATTCCTTGCAATAAAAACAACTAAAAATTTGGATAAAATAAAAAACGAAAACTCCATAAAAGTACAAAAGAGCTAACAAGCTATAATTACTAGGCCAAGATCTATGGAAAGAACATTGAAAAGTAAGGTGAGCATGTAAACTGTGTTTAACCTAGAGGCATTTTAGGGAAACTTAAACTTTACTTTTGTTAGCTGCAAAGAGGGAAGGCTATAAATCAAAGCCCAGGACCCCCTCTAAAATATGCATGTAAGTTGAGATCTTCCCCAAATTAAGCTGGAATCCCTATGGCTATACCATCAAGATGGTGTCAGAAATAAACCTCCCTTTCTTCTCACCTGGAATTACCAAGGAAAGTTGTCTTGGTATGAGCAGAAAAGGGGCAAAGTTATTTCTAAGAAGTGTAACTGAGGGGTGCCTGGGTGGCTCAGTGGGTTAAAGCCTCTGCTTTCGGCTCAGGTCATGATCCCAGGGTCCTGGGATCGAGCCCCTCATTGGGCTCTATGCTCAGTGGGGAGACTGCTTCCCTTCCTCTCTCTCTGCCTGCCTCTCTGCCTACTTGTGATCTCTCTCTGTCAAACAAATAAATAAAAAACTTTTAAAAAAATGTGTAACTGAAAGCTGATCCTCATACAGATTTGCAGGCTGAATTCATAATATGTAGATAGTTTAAAATAATGTCAAAGTTTAAATGTTACTCTCTCTAGATACCTGGGAAAAGAAAATGCACCTTCTCCCTGGAGGAAGTTTATTTTCAATCTATCAAGGAATTTCCATAAATAATTTTTAAGGACAGTGACCAGGACACAATGGAAAAAAAGTAAAAATAACTGAGCATATAAGGAAATAAGTTACCATGTATAAGAACTAGCAGAAAAAAACATAGACTATAGAAACAGACCCACAAATACTTTGGATTTTGGCATTATTTCTTAAGAATTATAAAACGACTATGCATAGTATATTTCATGATATAATAGACAAGTTAGAAAATATCTGGCAATAACAAGAAAATTTAAAAAGTGATCCATCAGATCTGGAAGGAAACCCAAGGAAGTTCTGTAAATGAAAAATATAACAGGGGCACCTGGGTGGCTCAGTGGGTTAAAGCCTCTGCCTTCGGCTCAGGTCATGATCTCAGGGTCCTGGGATCGAGCCCCGCATTGGGCTCTCTGCTTGGCGGGAAGCCTGCTTCCTCCTCTCTCTCTGCCTGCCTCTCTGCCTACTTGTGATCTCTGTCAAATAAATAAATAAAATATTTTAAAAAAAAGAAAAATATAACAAACAATCAAAACTTCAGAGACTTAACAGCCAATTAGACCTAGTTGAAAAGAGAATCGGTAATTTAGGAAATAGCCTAGAGGGAATTTTGTGGAATGGAGCACAAAGAGAAAGGAACATATGGAAAAGCAGTTAAGAAATTTGGAGATAGAATGAGTTGAAAGGTTTAAAATCTGTTTGATTGGAATTTCAAAAAGATAAAGTAAAGAAGGTGGCGTAAGTGTAATATTTAAAGATAATGGCGGGGTACCTGGGTGGCTCAGTGGGTTAAAGCCTCTGCCTTCAGCTCAAGTCGCGATCTCAGGGTCCTGGGATCGAGCCCCACATCGGGCTTTCTGCTCAGTGGGGAGCCTGCTTCCTCTTCTCTCTCTCTCTGCCTACCTCTCTGCCTATTTGTGGTCTCTGTCTGTCAAATAAATAAATTAAAATCTTTAAAAAAAAAGATAATGGCAAAGAATTTTTTCAAACTGATGAAATGCAGTAATCTGCACAAGCTCAACCAATTACAAATGTATTCATTTAAAAGAAATCTACCCCAAGTCACTTCACAATGAAATAACAGAGCACCAACTATAAAAGTGAAAAATTCTAAAACAACCAGGAAGAAAACGATTATCTTTAAAGGAGTACATATCAGACATTGACTTCACAACAGCAGCAGTGGAAGTCAGAAAACAGGATAATAAATGATACGTTCAGCGTACTGAAGGAAGTTCATTGCCAACAGCTTACAATTCTATACACAGTAAAAATGTCTTTTAAGAATGAAGATAAAATAGGGGTGCCTGGGTGGCTCAGATGGCTTAGGTCATGATCCCAGGGTCCTGGCATTGAGCCCAGAGTCGTGTTCCCTGTTCTGCAGGGAGCTTGCTCTTCCCTCTCCTTCTACTGCTCCTCCCTGCTTGTGCTCTCTCACCCTTTGTCAAATAAATAAATAAAATCTTAGAAAAAAAAAAAGAATGAAGATAAAATAAAGACACTTTAAAACAAAATAATAAAGAACAAAACGTAAGAGTTTCCCATCAGTATTCCTGCACTAAAAGAAATTATAATACCTGTAATTAAGCAGAAGGAAAGTGACCCCAAATAGATAGTCTGAGATGCAAGAAGACCTAAATAAAGAGCAAGAAGGGGCACCTGGGTGGCTCAGTTCTTAAGTGCCCGCCTTCAGCTCAGGTCGTCATTCCAGGGTCCTGGGATCGAGCCCTGCATCGGGCTCCCTGCTCAGTGGGAAGCCTGCTTCTCCATCTCCCACTCTCCCTTCTTGTGTTCCCTCTCTCACTATCTTCTCTGTCAAATAAATAAAGTCTTTAAAAAAAAAAAAGCAAGAAAAATACCAAATTTGTGGGATTACAAAGCAACAATAATTATGTGTTGTGGGTTTTTAAATATATAGAATTAACATACACTATAACAGTGTAATGTAGGAGGTAGATAAAGATATGGTATTCCAGATCCTTGTATTACCTAGGAAGGAGCTATAGTAATTAACCTGAGATGTTAGTAAGTTAAGAGTGCATGTTCTCATTTCTATGGTAACCAAAGAATGAAGAGTGTACAGCTTCTAAACTAATAAGGAGGAAGGGGGGAGAAATGGAAAAGAAGAGAAAGAGAAAGGAAACATAGAACATGTGGGTCAAATTGAAAGAAAAAGAAAATGTCAGATTTAACCTAAGTAGGACTATATCAGCAATTCCAATTGTACCAAAAGTCAGTGGCTTAGAACAAGAGTCATTTTCTCCCCCTGAGTCTGCAGGTCCACTGGATGGCTGTGCCTTCAGCTGGGGTTCTCATGCATCTGCAGCGGCCTGTGGGTTGGGTAGGCAACTCTGCTGATCTAGCCAGGACTCTCACTTATTTGGGGGTTGGCCAGCTATCAACTGCTCGGAGGCAGCCTTAGGGCAAGTTGTCTTTGCTCCACATGGTCTCTCATGCTCCAGAAACTGCCTGGGCTTGTTTTCATGGGAGAGGCAGGGTTTAAAGAGAGAAAAACATGCAAGGACTCCTGAGGCCTGGCCTGAGAACTGATACTGTCATGGAGGTAGTCTGCTCAGCTGCAGAATCACATTGTAAAGGGCATGAATTCAAGGGAGCTCATGATTATGACCATCAGTGTTATCAGTGATAAAATGCAAATGTACTAATTGTTCTGGTTAAAAGCCAAAGATTGTCAGATTGAGTAAAAAATGGAAGTTCACTTATATGTTGTTTACAAGGGACACAACTGAAACGTAAGGTTACATAAAGTTTAAAAGTAAAAAAGTGAGAAAAGGTAACAACATCAATACTAACCAAAATAAAAACAGAGTAACCATTGAGGACTGAAACACTAAGGTTAGAAGCAATACTAGAAATAAAGAGGATCATTTCAAAATGGTAAGTTCAGTTCATCAGAAATGTTCAGATAAATTTGCTAATTTAATTTGTTTGCACCTATTAGCATAGCCTTAAAAACCTGTAAACCAAAAATTGACATTACTACAACTCCACAATTACAGTGGGAAGTTTTACTATACTTTTGAGTAATTTAAAAAGCTATAAAATACTTGAACAACATGATTAACAAATTTGATTTAATGGATTTGGAAAACTTTGCCCCCAATAACTGTAGAACACATGTTCTTTACAAGCACGCATGGAAATTTATAAAAATTGACCAAATGCTATCCATAAGGCAATTGTCAACAGATTCCAAAGGATTTACATAGCCCATGTTTTCTGTTTAAAATTCAATTAAGCTTTAACTCAGTTATTCAGTGTTAATCAGGAAATCTGCATATATCTGGAAATCAGAATACACATTTCTAAATAACCTACAGGTTAAAAAGACAGTTTTATAATGGAGATTACCTTGAACTGAAATATAACAAAAGTACCACATTTCAAAACTTGTGGAATCAAGTTACATGATGCTAAATGAAAACATTTTAGCCTTTGAAATGCATCTATTAGGGAAGAATAAAGGCTGAAAACAGATGAGCTAAACATTTATCTAAAGAAGTTAGGAAGAGAAAATAAAGACGTTAGAAAGAAAAAAACAAAATAATCCTGAAGGAAGCTAAAAGAATTAATGACATTAAAAACAGAATAATGAGGGCGCCTAGGTGGCTCAGTCTGTTGGGTATCTGCCTTTGTTTTGGCTCAGATTCCTGAGATTGAGCCTTATGTTGGACTCCACTCAGCAGGGAGTCTGCTTGAGGATTCTCTCCCCCCCCCCACCTCTTTCCCCACTTGCAAGCACACTCTCTCTCTCAGATACATAAATAAATCTTAAGAAAAAATAAAAATAGAATTAATGAAAAATTGATTATTTGAAAAGACATGTAAGTGATAGAAAAACTACATATGCATTGCTTTGATAATTAAAAAGTCAATAAAGAAAATGCAGGTAAAGATCTCTACGTTACTCACTTTCTTCTTTTTTTTTTTTTAAGATTTTATTTATTTATTTATTTGTCAAAGAGAGAGAGCAGGAGCGAACACAGGCAGACAGAATGGCAGGCAGAGGCAGAGGGAGAAGCAGGCTCCCCGCTGAGCAAGGAGCCCGATGTGGGACTCGATCCCAGGATGCTGGGATCATGACCTGAGCTGAAGGCAGCTGCTTAACCAACTGAGCCACCCAGGCGTCCCTACTCACTTTCTTCTTTATAAAAGTTGAGAAAATGATACAACTAAATATCCAAAACAAGGGCCTGATTAGGTAACTTGATTAACATCACAGCTGAATTTTATTCTTTCATTAAGTTTTAAAGACATAGAAAAATACTTATTATAGATAGCATTGAGTGAAAATAAGTGTACAAAATTGGATAGCTAGTATGATCTTAACTTTTTTACAAAAATTCATAGAAAAAGCCTATAAAAATATGTTGAATGTGAACAATGTTATAGATTTGTACAGATTTATGAGCTATAGATTTATGGGTGATTTTTATCTCTTTCTTTATACTTTTCAAAATGTGAACTTCTTAAATTTTCTAAAATTGCTGTTTTATACTTTTAAATTGGAAAAGGGAAAAAATTTTTAAAGAGCTATTTCTCTTTTCTTCCCAGTCTTTAGTTCAGTTTACAGTAAAGTAGTAATACCCCTTCACTTAGAGACACCCTAAGTCTGGTGGAAACCAGAAATCAACTTTCATTGGAGATGAGTTGCAGTTCTCTGTCTAGGCTTATGGGTATGCCAGTGATGCTCCAAGCACTGTTTATGTTCTTCATAATCAAATGAAGTTTCCAGTTTCATTATTTACCTCCTACTAGGATCTTGCCCCAATGTGCTAACACTTGGAGGTTTTTGTGTTTTGCTTATTTTGGTTTTGCCTACAGTTAAACCAGTATCCCATTCCATTTTCTATCTGTGAGTAATACTACTGAGCTGCATGATGGAATTACAGACTATTTGTGTGATTTATAAGAGGTAGTATATGCTTTACAAAAGATAATGACTTCGAAAGTTTGGCCTACTACATCTTTAATTGGGTTGTTTTGTGCTCCGTGATTATTTAAATTTTGTATTGATTTCTTTAAGTTAGAGTTTCTTCACTTTAGAAATGGTTGAGATGTTTATGTTGATGATTGGTAGTCATGAAACAAAAGAATTTGGGTTGTCTAGCTTAGTTAGTAGAAAGATTGGGGTATTGAACTGAGTTCAAATAAATAACTCAAACTCATGAAACAGACATTTCAAAGAGCATATGCTTCCCTTGAAAGTCAACAAAAAATAGACATATTTTAATAAATCTCATTCGTAACTCTCTGCATCCCTTGACTGTCTTTCTACAGAAAGAAGCAATTCCGGTATCTGCTAGAAACCAAAGGAAAAAAACCTGGTCTTGCCAACGAAGAAAACAGTGATAGCAAAAGACTTGTAGGAGAAAACACAAATCGTGCTACACTAAATTATACCACGAGAGACTTTTATAACGAAAGGCTAGAGGTAAAACCACTATCAGTCTTTGGCATCTGGGGCCTGGATATCTCCCACCTGGCATGGGACTTGGCAGTGGTACATTTCTCCCTGTACTCGGTGAAGATAACTTGTGTCCTGGAAAATTAGCCAGCCTTATATTAGGTACAGCTGAAGACAGTAAGCACCATGACGTTAGGAAGAAGTAGAGTCCATAGTTCCAATATCTTTATTTCATCAGAAGAATAAATGTTCCAAGGAAATCTGTACCAAAAATTTAGACCAAAGTGGACCAAGGTTTCCAATCTGCCTGAATTAAGACAAGAGATGCAGGCTTGCTGTGAGTACTTAACTGGCCCATGTCAGGTTGTGTCCTTGATGTTCTCACCCACTGCTTTCGTTCTCCTGCTGCATTACCTTCTGCATCCTTAATCATGTGGTATCATTTTAACCTGTTCTGTTTCCACTGTAGCTGCTTAGCCAGAAAAGCTGGAACTAATTCTTTACTTCTTTGTATTTGGAGGTTTATTGGAGGAATACAATGTTAGGGTGTCACAGGAGCTACAAGAAGAAAAGCATGTAGTGCCTGCCTTGATGGAACTCATAAGAAAGCTGAAGAAATAAATCCTTTTAAATAACAATAGAATGTGAAGGTTCTGCAAGAGATTTTGAGGGGACTGAAGGGCAAAAGAGCAAGATATAGACAGCAGGAAGCACTCACTGACTGAGCATCCTTAACTGATGTGGAGGGTTTTATATATGTATTTTATATATATGTATACATATATACATATATATGTATATATATAGCAGTGAAATGGCCAGGCAAGTGGTTTTCAGATGTTTTAAAACAGCCATGGGACTCTTTATTCAAACCACATTGTAGCTGAAACCCAGTATGTCAAAACAAAGCAAAAACAGCAGAGCAGCTGTTGTTGTTGAGGGAAAGGAGGGCTTCAGAGCTTCATTTGATTGGATTGTCTATTCTTTTCCTTTCTCTTCATCTCACCCCCAATCCTGAAGCATCTCTTTGGAACCATAAGGGCTCTAAGGATTACAGCTTGAAAAAACCTTGAAAACACAATGCAACTGATGTTTAATGGCATCCTAAAGGATGTTCAGATTCTGCTTTAAATTATTCTAGTACAAAAAGTACTGCTTCATGAGGGAGCTCTTTATCACTGAACAGTTCCATCAATGAAAAAATTCTTACCCATGTGAAGCTGAAATCTGCTTCCTAATAACTTTTAATTCATGACCCTAGTACCACCTTCTGTAGAAAAGAGAATTCATCCCTTTCTCATGAAAACTCTTCAAATACTTGAAGTCAATACCTTGAAATCCTCCCCGACCCCAACATTCAGGCTTTTGCTCAAAAATCATGTGCTAAGTAAGCACCTGTCGCACAGATTACTTGGGCTGTAAGAAGTCACTGTCCTTAACCTCATGGATCTCACATCCTAATGAAGGAGATAGATTTATACAGGGATGGTTATAAGCCAGTATATAAAGGGAGTACGGGAGGAATATCTTATCCAGGTGAAGGGAGGCTTTCCAGGGAAGAGCTTCCTGACACCAGTCTTAAATGATAAAGTGTAGCTAGATACAAGGAAAAAGAGAAATAGCACAGTATGAAGAAAAGGCATAGAAGCACAAAAAGACACGGAGAGAGCCAGGAGCTATGAACAATTCACTCTTCAGAAGCACAGAGATTGGGGTAGATGGTGTCAAAAGAAGGGACAAGAAAGGTGGTAAGAGTGCTATGTGAGAGGACTGAATTTAATCTTTGGCTAATACGGATTTCCTGATGTGGCCAGAGGAGGAAAATGAAAGCCAAACTGACGGGATTGTGAGTCTTTGTCTTCTTGAACTAACTCAGTTCCATGAGCCAAAAACTAATACTAATTTCAATAAAAGACATTTAGAAAAATATCAAAGAGCTGCATGCAAAACAAGAACAATTTCACAGAGAAATCCACCAACTCTAAAGAATAGACAATTCCAGTGATTTTTAAAATTGTGTAAGAGTATTGCAAAAGAAGAAAATGTTTCCATTTTTTTTAAGGCAGATATCATAACATTAAATCTGAAACCTGCCAGCACTGGCACAGAAAAAGAAAAGCCAGACCAAAAACCCAAGAATATTAGTGATGCAAAAATCTTTTTAAAAAGGAAGAGTATCAAGGAGACCACAGCAGAACATTGAATGAATAACAAAACATTATAGCCAAGTGTAGTTTGTTCTAGGAATACAAGGAAGATTCCTATCAGGAGATTGGTCTAAGTTGAAAAGTTGTGATTATTTCTTTAGACATTGACAAAAGGCATTTCACACAATTCAACATCCATCCTTAATTTTTTTAAATCAGCAAATAGGCTAAATAGAAAATGAAGAGCAAATGTCAGGCTTGATGGGGAAACTCTAGAAACATTAGCATTAATGGTAGGTAGAATTCTGAGTAAGATGTCCTCCCTGATTCCTACACCCTGGTATCCCTCTCTTCAGTGCCAGTAAAACCGGTGACTTGCTTCTAACCAGTGGAATCTGGCAAGGGTAAAGGGATTTTGCAGATACAATTCAGGTCTCTAATCAGTTGACTTTGAGTTAATGGAAAGGGAGATTATCCTGGATAAGCCTGACAGGTCCTCTAAAAGAGGATTCAGGCTACTGCTGGCCTTGAAGAAGTAAGCCACCGGGTGAGCGGGTACATGGCCAAGAACTGCAAGAAGCTTCTAGGAGCTGACAGCAGCCCCCTGCTGATCGCCAGCAAGAAACTGGGGCTTCATTTCTACAACTGCAAGGAATTGAGTGCTGTTCAAACAAGCACCGGGTCTGGAAGAGGACCCAGGCTTTAGAGAGGAACACAGCTTGCCTGACACCTTGACTACAGCCTTGTGACATCCTGAGCCAGTCTCCCAGCTAAGCTGTGCTTGGACTTCTGATGCATGGAACCTGGGAGAGGACAGACACGTGTTGTCTTAGGCCACCGAGTTTGAGGTAATATGCTGCACAGCAATAGAACCCTAGTGCCTCGCTGAAGTCAGTCTCAAGACAGGATGTCCAATATCGCCATTATCATGTATCAATACAGACAATACAAAAAGACAAGAGGAAGAGATTTGTGGTAACTTGAAGGAAAGGAATGAACTTACTACTTGCAGGCAATAGTATTGAATCTCCGGAAATCCCAAGATAATTAGTTCAGAAACTATAAAAGCTATAAGAAAATTCAGTAATGGAGCAGAAATCAATAGCTTCCATGTAAGTAAATAACAGAAAGAAAAGACCCAGCTCACAGCAGCAACACAAAAAGATAAAACACCTAATAATAACTAACTAATAAGTAGGCATGATTTCTGTGAAGTAAGCTTTAAAACATTAATGAGGCACACCAAAGATTTATACAAATGGGAAAACCTACCAAGTTTTGGATAAGAAGGATCTAAAGCAAAATGGCAGTTTTCCTTAAGTTAATTTAAAATTTTAATATGCTGTCAATAAAAATGCCAAAAATTTTACTGAGGGTTTTTTTTTAAGATTTTATTTATTTATTTAACAGACAGAGATCACAAGTAGGCAGAGAGGCAGCAGAGAGAGAGAGGGAAGCAGGATTACCGCCGAGCAGAGAGTCCAATGTGGGGCTTGATCCCAGAACCCTGGGATCATGACCCGAGCCAAAGGCAGAGGCTTTAAACCACTGAGCCACCCAGGTGCCCCTTACTGAGGGTTTTTTGAGACAAGTTGATCCAATGGTACATATGGGGAAATAAGCATAAAAACTCTGAAAGAGAAGAATATCGAGAATACTAGTGCTACTAGGTATTAAGGTATATTATAAAGTCATATCAGTTAAAACAGGATGACCATAAAGAGATAGTCTAATGAGATAGAATGGAAAAGTCAACTGTACCTCCAAATACAGAAGAGAATTTATTGTATGATAAAGAATTACCTCAAGTCACGTGGACTATCCAGTAAATGATTTAGGAATAATTAGGGAACTGAGGGGGGGGAAAAAAGCTAGATTCAGACATTATATCTTACATCAGCATAAATTCCTAATGGATCAGAGATTTTATTTTATTTATTTATTTTTTTAAAGATTTTGTTTATTTATTTGACAGATAGAAATCACAAGTAGGCAGAGAGGCAGGCAGAGAGAGAGGAGGAAGCAGGCTCCCCGCTGAGCAGAGAGCCCGATGCGGGACTCGATCCCAGGACCCCGAAATCATGACCTGAGCCGAAGGCAGAGGCTTTAACCCACTGAGCCACCCAGGTGCCCCTGGATCAGAGATTTTAAAGTTTATAATAAAAGTATAAGGGTTTTCAAGAAATCTTGGAAAGTGTAAGTGTGGTGTTGGCATGAAAAAGATCTTCAGGGGGCTAGAAAAAGCAAAGACAAAAAAGAAATGAAAAGATGGTTTACAACTAACCACCCTGAATGATAAAGAACTTTTAGAAATCGGTAAGAAAAGGGGCTGATAACCCAATATAGGCTATGTTGCCTATTTGAAAATAAATTTAAAGTAATATGCCATTTACCTTAACAATAAATACTGTATAACATAAATAACAATAAAATATGTATAAGCCCTCTCTGGAGAAAATTATGAAATTTTATAGAAAAACTTGGAAGAAGAACTAAATAGATTGTTCATGTTCAAGGACAGGAACATTCTACATAGGAAAGTTTCTTCCTAAATCCACCCATGAATATAAGGCAGTTCTAATCAAAATTTGGACAAGGTTACTGTAGAATGTCACCAGCTGATCCAAAAGTTATCTGATAGAGCAAACAACCTAAAATACACTAGAGTAAAAGTGGGGAGAACTTGCCTCACCAGATGCCAAGTATTGTTGTGAAGGTGTAGTAATAAGGCAGTGTAGGAATAGACAAATAAACCTGAGAACAAAATAGAGAGCCAGAAATACATATATCCCATGTATATGGGGATATAGATAGGCAGTATTGCAGATTGGTACAGACAATTTAATAAACAGTACTGAGGAAATGGAACATCAAATCAGAAATACATATTGAACCCTTCACTTCACACCATACAACAAAAATTAACCCCAGATCAAATGAAAACCTAAGGATGAAAAGCAAAACTTTAAAGTTTTCATTGAAAAAGTAGGTGAGAATCTTTACGACCTTGATTGAATAGACTGTGATTTTCTAACACCCGGAGGGCACAAACCAGGAGAGGAAAAATGTCATAAATTTGACCATCGATATCGTTGTTTTTTAAACAGGAGTAGTTTCAGTGGAGTGATATAAGCAGTGTTTCAAGGTGGTTTGAGCAATAAATAAGCGATCAAGAAGTCAGGACAGGGAGTGTTGACTCCTGTTTTGAAAATGTCAAAGGGAGAAGGAATCTGAAGTCACATGATATTTTGGAAGAACACTTGGCCAGGAGATCTGGATCTGAGCCCCTGATTCTACCACTGACTGCCTGAAAGACCTCACCCTAGTTCCTTAATCACTCTCTCGACTTACAGTCTGGCTCTCCTTCGTTTAGACCATGCTTCTCACCTCTTGAAAAATATTTCAGTCACTGCAGCAGAGAGTGCTCCTCAGCCTCTCTGTTTGGTGCATCCTGAGTGGTTGGGAACTGTAGTGAGTTCCTCACAAATCTGGCTAAGCAGACCCTTCCATTATACATCTGACATGTATAATTTTACGCACAACATGTACAATTCTGTTGCTTGGTGGCTCCTCGTCCATGCTCCTGACTCATTTTTTAAAAGATCTAAGACGGATGCAGAGTCAGAGGGCTGGAAGGGACTAATGATTCCAGAACTAATGTTCTTAGACAGATGAGGAGAACTGGAGACTCAGATGAACTACTCAGGATCGCTCGGTGAGTTACTGACGGAGCTGCCTCTAGAGCTCAGACCTCCTGATTACTGACCTTGGGACTCTTTCCGAGTATATCATGCCCTTTCTGAAGTCTTTCTGACCACAAAGGGCTCCCTTTTTCTGAACACACGTTAGATTTGCTGTCTAAACATCTCATTCAGCACTTAGTTACTGTTTAATAATTTTTAGTTAGCTTTTCATATGTGTAGGCCCTCTCTCCAACGAGACTGCAGGTCCTTCAAAGACTAGAGTTTTCTCTGGGTACGTATTAGTAGATGTTGTGTAATCCTGAGCAAGTCTCTTAACTTCTGTTGACCTTAGTTTCCCGTTTAGGAGATGGAGATATGGCTCGGACCCCAGTACAAGTACCATTATAGCTAAAATCGCTCCATAACAAATCCTACCTTTGACCTACTTTTTTTCCCAAACCATCTTCATGACAAAGTTTTAGTTCAATGAGATAAATAATATTGTACAGAGTTCATCTCCTCAGGATTGAACTTGTATAATACTTGCTTTATGAACCCCACAGGGATATTGTGGGTTAGGAAAAAAATAAGTATATGAAAGCATTTGAGAATGGAAAAAGCATTATTCAAAGAGCAATAACTCCTTGACGGGTCAGGGCAAGAGAGGTATCTCTAATGTGCTTTTAACAGGATCATTCTGGACAGGCAGAGTGAGTCGTCCTGGCAGATGCCTGATGAGTTCAGAGTCTGCTTCACGGAGATGGGAGTAATTGGCTTGGAGGAAAGAAGAAATGATGAAGTAAAACTGCTTTACAACAGTTACTGAATTAAGGGTTATTATGGCAGATGCAATTCTGTAACAACGTGTTCATAAAGAAGTAATGGAAGGAGCTATAGCAAGAAATTTTAGAGCACCAAAAATTGCACTATGCCAATTACAAAAAGTTTAATTTATATTATGTATAAATTATTTAGCAAAATACATCCTTTAAAAATTCTTTGCATTTTTGTTATTGCCAAATTACTATAAAAATTTTCCAGTCTTGGGGCACCTGGGTGGCTCAGTGGGTTAAGGCTCTGCCTTCAGCTCAGGTCATGATCTCAGGGTCCTGGGATCGAGCCCCACATCGGGCTCTCTGCTCAGTGGGGAGCCTGCTTCCTCCTCTCTCTCTGCCTGCTTCTCTGCCTACTTGTGATCTCTGTCTATCAAGTAAATAAAAAAAATAAAATTTAAGAAAAAAAAATTTTCCAGTCTTACTGCAAGGCTTTTCCTTTTTTTCAAAAACTCAAAATTGTGGCGCGCCTGGGTGGCTCAATCAGGTAAGTGTCAGACTCTTTGATTTCAGCTCTGGTCACGATCCGGGGGTTGTGGGATGGAGCCCCACATCGGGCTCATGCTGGAAGTGGTGCCTGCTCAAGATTCTCTCACCCTCTGCCCCTCCCCCCTCTCTAAACTAAATAAATAAATAACTCAAAATCATGTTTTAAGAAACTCAGCAATGTGTAAAAGAGGCATTCACTAAATATGCTGTGTGCCTTCTATTTGTGTGAATGTATTGCACGTTGTAAAATATTGCTCCTTTCGGGTATTGATCGATCTCTGGTGATTCACACTTGTCTTTCTCCCTGGTAGTCGCTGTGTAGCCCAGATTTACTGAGTGTTAAAAGGGAACGGCTCAATGCTGTTCTCATCAACAAGCTAACTTAGTGCAGGTGACTAAGTCCCAGACCATATTTCAGAGTTAAAGAAAGATTCATCGGAGAAGTAGCCAGCTGGAACCATCTGTTATTTATCGCCCATCACAATCTGTACATATTTTTATGTGAGGTCAACTCATGACCAGTTGTTTTTAGCGCATGAACTAAATCAGGTCAGCCTGTTGACCCCTGAATGGTGAGTGATTATTTAGAGAAATCTTATATGTCATAAGAAAATTTCCCATATAGGCCTTTGTTAGGGAAACTTAGTGACAATTGGGACTCATCATGAACTTACATTAATTAATCAAGAATCTAAAACATGTTTTGTTGTTTTAAAAAGTGAAAAAATTTAGGAAAGGAAGAGAAATAGAAAAATAGAGGAAAAAACACTTATGCTTTCACAATCCAAAGGCAATCTTACTGATACTTCAATATATTGTCTTCCAATAATTTTCTGTATACTTTTTCTAACTTTTTTTTTCTTAAGATTTTATTTATTTGACAGAGATCACAAGCAGGCAGAGAGGCAGGCAGAGAGAGAGAGAAGGAAGCAGGCTCCCTGCTGAGCAGAGAGCCCCATGCGCTGCGGGGCTCGATCCCAGGACCCTGGGACCATGACCTGAGCCGAAGGCAGAGGCTTTAACCCACTGAGGCACCCAGCCCTTTTTCTAACTTTTTAATGAAAATTTCAAACATACACCCAAGTTGAAAGAATTTTACAGTAAATGCCCATACACCCAAACCTAGATTCTGCTATTAACATTGTGTTCTAATGTCCTTGCTGTGTCCCATATCTACACATCATCAATCCACCTTATATTTTTTGATTCATTTCAAAGCAATTGCAGACATTAGCATGCTTCTTCCTAAGTAATTCAGCATGTGTATCATCAATCAGAGTTCAATATTCTATATAGTTTCTTCTTTGGGGGTAAAACTTACGTACAATGGCATACAATTGTATCTTAGGTATATAGTTGCTAAGTTTTGACATGTGTATAACCCAACCTCTATCAATATTTTATTTTGTATTTTTGTTTTTCCTTTGGCCATTGAAATGTATTTTCCTTGTTATTACAAGTCTCTATAAGTATAATTTTAATAATATCTGTTGATAATTTAAATTTAACCCCTTAATTCATCCTGAAATTATTTTGGTATTTTGATTTGAGTTGGAGGTTTGAATAGATTCTTTTCTAAGAAATTAAACCTGTTGTCTCATTGACATTTATTATTTCTTACCTCCTTCATTGATGTGAATTGCTTTTCTATAATTTAAAGATTTTATTTATTCATTTGACACAGAGAGAACACAGTGAGAGAGGGAACACAAGCAGGGGGAGTGGGAAAGGGAGAAGCAGGCTTCCTGACTAGCAGGGAGCCCTATGTGGAGCTCGATTCCAAGACCCTGGGATTATGACCTGAGCCAAAGGCAAATGTTTTAACGACTGAGCCACCCAGGCACCCCACTTTCGTATAATTCTGATTGTCTGATCTATTCCATTGTTTTTTCCATATATATTATGGCACTTTCCATCATCTTGCCTCAGTACTCCTCACAAGTATGAATAGCCAAAATAAATGTTGAATTCTTATATTGAACACATGGCTTTGTTTCGGCCTCCTGGGTGAAATTGGGGCCCAGTGCCTGAGTAGCTTTAGGCCCAAAACTTCTGTTGTTGTGTTTCGGACCCAGATTTTTCATTTGCAGACTTTCAGACCCAGAAGTTGAGTGGGAGCATTGTTTTTCTCAAGGCCAAGTTCTGGGTCCCCGGCTTATGTATGTTTCCTCTTCCTTCTTGCACACTTTTCCCCAAATTTGTCCAAATGGTCTAGGCTAATGAATCAGTACTACTGATTGTGCTACTACACAATTTCCTAACATACAGACTGAATTCAGAGTATGGTATTTCAAGTATGTGTATGGATATTAACTGACTTTATACCAATTAAGATTGTCAGTATCAGTGCCCTGATACAGTTACCACTAGAAGCCATAAATCTGTGCATTCATCTGTCTTGTGTGAGCTTAACTCCCTTAACTGAGAAGGGAGAAAGTCTACCAACAGAGAAACAGTAGTTACAATCCAGGTGATTCCAGAGCTGTCTAACAGAGACAGGAGCGGACTGGGAAGTAGAGAGCTCCTCGTTGCTGTCTGTGCTCACGCAGAGCTTGATCGTGTCAAGAGTGTCTAGGGAAGCACTCGTGCTCTGAAGGGTGAGGCTCAGAACAGATGCTTTCATGTTACTGTGGTTCAGCTAAGTGTTCCTCTGTCTCTTGGATTAATTATGATTCAGTGCAAAATTTTCCTTTTTAAACAGGAAATAAAGGAAAAAAAGAAATTCTGCAAGATGTATATGGAGGACCTTGTGAAGGAAGCCACGGAAATCAACATGAAAAACGAAGCCCTGCAGAAGCTTTGGCCGCAGATGTTCATTGAGCTTGTCAGGGATGCAGTCATAGAAATCCGCAATAAAAATTCCTACATGAAGCTTTGCCTACAGCAGATAACTGACCAAAAATAGAAATGGCTTTTAGTTACAGTTGATTTTAGCAGTTTTGTGTTTTTGAAGGTTGAAAACAAGTAGGTTAAACATGTTGAAACACTATCCTACAAACTAGAAAGCCTAGCATCAAAACACTATTGCCTCCCATTCCTGTAGTTAAAGGGCGGAAGGAAGGAAAGAAGGAAGGAAGGAAGGAAGGAAGGAAGGAGAGAGAGAGAAAGGAGAATTAGCTTCCTACGTCAGCAGCCAAACCACCTCTGGGAACTAAGCCGTCTTGAGAGCTCGCTGCGCCCTGTGCTCGCACCGCTGTCTCCGGCTCTTGCTTTGCCCGGTGCCCCTGTTCTCGCCCCAAGCACGGAGTGCTGGCTCGGGTTTCAGCATGAGTTGCTTCTACCTACTTGCAGCTGAGAATTTCCAGTTATTTCCCTTTTTATTTTATGTCATGATTTCCAAGCCAAATACACATTCTTTTTTATGAGTGAAGAATAAACTTATTAATAAATTAGTAAAAAAAAAGTGTGTTTGCCTCCATCTGGTCAGAAGTGTCATATTATTGTATGTTCCTCTCTAGCTAGGTGGGAGCCCTTCTCTTCACTTAAGTAGGCAGAGGCTCCATCCTTGCAGGGACGCATCCTTAGGGCACCACACGGGTCGTGGGAGTCACTGCGGACAGAAAATATGAACATGAGTACAATGGGGGCAGGAAGAAAATCTTAGTGTGAAGGGACCCCCAAGTGATTGTGAAATGCAGTCACAAGTCAGTCTGCTTCTCTGAAAGGGGTTTGTTTCCATTAGCTGTTCGGGCCCTCTGTCTTCAGGTAGGCATGCGTCCCTGTGCCTCGGGAGTATTAGGGATTCATGGGTGAAAGGTTCTCATTTTCCTAATTCCCTTTGAAGATCAAACAGGTAAACACGACGCAGGCAGGGGTTTGTCCTCGTTCACGCCGGTGGGGAGAGGGTTTCGAGGCCATTAGCATAGCTGGACATAATACAGTTCAACCACCTCACAGGTCGCTAAGTAGGAATTCTCTGACTTGCTCAGATTTCCCCTGGCAGCTCTCCAGGCAGCAGGACTGCCAGGAGGTAGGACAATGAGAGCGGAAATTGCAGGACACCAAAGTCATGCAGAAATGCTTGGAAGGAAGCTAGGCAAGCTGCGCAGTGCTCAGGAGCTCCCCCAAGAAGGAGCGCTCAGGTTTAGATGGTTGATGTTCCAGAATTCGACCTTTTAAGTCCCGCTGCCCTGGGTTTGTATCTTTGTGCTTAAGCTACATACAGTTTACCAGCCTGAGGGCCATCTGAACCCCACCGGCCCCATGATACAACCTACCCTTAAACAGCGTTGTGAGGAGCAAATGAGATGATGCATTTAAAGCATTTATCACTATGCCTGGCACACAGCAAACACCAGTAAATGAAGCTATTCTTCCAGAAACAGGTTGAACCACAGAACTGGTGCTCCTGGACCGGAAGAACTTTTAGTTTCTTGCTGATCCTTAAGCCGTTCAAAATTAAAACATGAACGATCTCTCATCTGGCTGGTAAAGGGTGATTTCTTGTTTGATATGGAAATGAGATCCCACCTAGAGGGAGACATTGAGAGGAGAGACAAAGATGTCTTGTTCAAGGGCTTCCAGTAAATAGGAAAGGTCAGAGCCAGTGATCCCTTCGGCATGTGGAAAACTTGCTCACTCGAGTTTTTGCAGGTGAATGATCTCTGGCTTCCTGAATGCTGCCTCGTCTTCCCTAACCCTCCCATCCCTGGTGCTAAAGACATCTATCTGACCCTCATATTCACATGCATTCTTGGCTCTCCCCAGTTATTCTGGGAATTTGAGGAACCGTGGGCCAGCACTCAGTGACTTGGCAGCAAGCCTGAAGGCACTGCTGGCTCTACCCACATCTAGTAGTAGGGTTTCTGTCTTGTTCCTGAAACCAAATCATTTGATGCTCGAGCTCGAGTCACTTGGTCTCTCATCCCTTTGTACCTCTCTTGCCTGCCCCCACTATCCATAGTAGATGGATTTCTTCTTCTTGAATCCTTCTTTTGCCTGGTCCCAAGTTCCCAATGGCTATGTCCTCCCATATAATTCCTATCCCCTCCAGCTCAACTTCTTCCCAAGCCATTTTGCTTACTGGAGTTCCTAGGTGTAGATAATCCCCAAATGAAAGGACAAGGGGACCCGAATCTACTGGGTGTAGAATCAAGTGAGGGTACTATGTTGTTAGTGGTGATTTCCTACAACAAGTTGTCCTCTCTACTTGGAGTTTCCAAGGGTTTTGGGAAAGGAGAAGAGATGCACACCTCACGGTCTGAGACTATCTGGGTTAGTATGTGCCGAAGGATTGCTTTTTTCCAAAAGGAATCTCATGCAGAAACAGAATATTGTGGTTGCTTCAAAAGCAGAAATGTCCAGTATCCCCCATTTGGGGAGACATTGCCTGCCCCCCCATGTCTGGTTCTGCAGTTAACTGGTTAAATATGCTGCCAGATCTAGGGATGGTAGCTAAGTGTGCTGTTGGATCTGAGGCTTCTTAACTGTGCTACTGTCTGAGGATCGTGCTGGTCTCGGCCTCCCCCTTCCTAAGCTTCACTCCACTGAAGGCCTGACATGTGAGACAGCAAAGCCTTACCTTGCTTCCGAGGTGTTCCTGACCAGGGCAGGGAATCCACTAAGATTCATGTTCTCCTCCATTGATTAATAATGATAATCATAATAACAACTAAGATTGATTAATATTTTGTATTACTAAGCACTTTGCATGCATTATCTCATTTAATCTCCCAGTACGAGTATATGATACATACATATGCCCATTTAAATATTTGAACACTGAGGCACAGAGAGGTTTGACAATCTCAACCAAGGTTATTTTAGCCAATAAATAATAGGTAAGACCTGCTTTCAGAGCCACTGCGAGTTTTAAGGATCTCGCATCAGAGTAAAATAAATGAAAGAGTGAAAAGAAAGAAAGGAAAGGAAGAAGAGGGAAAGAGTGCGGGGGGCAGAGAGGACAAAAGAACAAAGGAAAGAAGAACCTGTCAAGTCAGCAAGGCAAAAATGCAAAACAGAACACAGACTCCTCAGGAAAATACTAAGTTTAAATCTTGAAGAACAAAGGTTAGTTTTTGTAACCTGCTTTTCTGGGTCAGCTGGAGATGGAATGGGTGCCATTGCCAAGAAGTTCAGAGCCAAGTTTGAAATGCGATCATAGCAACTGTGGCTAACCAGTATTGATGGAATATTTGTTTATCTTTGATCCCGATTTTCTACTTATGTTTATGTTTTTCCGGCTCATTGTGTGTGTCTTTTGTTGCAAGCTACCTTGAGTCCTCTGTGGAAAGAGGGTAAGGATATGTAACTTATCTAAATTATGCTCAAAACCCCTGAAGAATAAATGACTCCCATGGTCCTTAGGCAACAGGATAGCTTGCAGTTTCTCTTCAGGAGACAATGAAACTATTTATCCACCCTTCACACCAATCTCTCTAAGCTTGACTCAGAGAGCTGGCTTCTCTTTGTTTATCTGGAAATATTTCAACATGCAGAAATGCATGTAGAGTAGTAGTATCTCAAATAAATACCCTGTATCCACTACCAATCATAACAGATATTAATATTTTTCCACACTTGCTTCAGATGTTAAAAAATAAAACACTGGAAGTAAAGGTGGAGCCTCTGGGTACTTCGTGCCTTCCCTAGAGGTAACCATGATTCTGAACTTGAACCTCCTTATTCGTTCATGTTTTCATACCACTTGTATTTATGCATTTATGCAGGGGGAGTTTATTGAGTAGATTTTGAAATATTTTCAAATTTTAGAGAAATAGTATCATGCAGTGTGTATTTTTCTGTGCCTTCTTTTTTTCCCACTCAGTTTGGGAAACTAGAGAGTAGCCGTAGGACCCCTACTCAGAAACATAACTGATGGGAGTCATCCTACTTTTCTGTTTCTTTTACTGCTATTTGATATTCAGTTGTATGGCCAGTATGGAATTTATACATCCATTTTCCTGCTGGTGAGTATTGAGTGCTTTCTAGTTTATAACTCTTACACACTGCCTTGACTATACCTAAATATGTATGTTTGAATATACTTTGACCATACACGTGAGTTTGGGAGGTACATAATTATTAGTGGAATTTCTGCATCAGAGGCACGCACTCAACTGTATTGAATATTGTCAAACTGCTCTCTGAAGGGATTTGTATCAGCTCATATTCCCATGGCAGAGAATACAAGTTCCAGTTGTTCCACATCCACAATGACAATTAGGTTTTCACATCTGCAATCTGATATATTAGGTGAAGGATGTGTGCATTTGAGGGTGGCCATTGTGCCCAGAACAATCTCGTTCAAGGGTTTTTTTAAAAGATGAAATTTATGGGGGCACCTGGGTGGCTCAGTGGTTTAAGCCTCTGCCTTTGGCTCAGGTCATGATGTCGGGGTCCTGGGATCGAGCCCCGCATCTGGCTCTCTGCTCAGCAGGGAGCCTGTATCCCCCCCTCTCTCTGCCTGCTTCTCTGCCTACTTGTGATCGATCTCTCTGTCAAATAAAATCTTAAAAAAAAAAGATGAAATTTATGTACAATGGAATTCACTTGCAAGTTTAATTTGATTAATTTTGAACGTTAATCAACATCCCGAATAAGATACAGAACATTTTATTTATTTATTTATTTTTTTAATTTGTGAGAGAGAGAGAGAGAGCGAGCGCACAGGCAGACAGAGTGGCAGGCAGAGGCAGAGGGAGAAGCAGGCTCCCTGCTGAGCAAGGAGCCCGATGTGGGACTCCATCCCAGGACGCTGGGATCATGACCTGAGCCGAAGGCAGCCGCTTAACCAACTGAGCCACCCAGGCGTCCCAATACAGAACATTTTAATCATATTAGGAAAATTCTTCTAGTCAGTGCTTGTCCTCCCCCGTCAAGCAACTATTTTTCTTTCACCGTTGATTAATTTTGTCTATTCTAGAACTTTAATTAAAGTGTAACAATATAGCACTTACTTTGTGTATTGGGCTGTGTTTACCCAACATAGTGTTTTTGAGAATGACTCATATTGTTTCATGCATCCATAATTAATTATTTTTTATTCCATAGTATGAAGATACCACAACATATTTATCTGTTTTATTATGTTGTTTCTAACTTACGGCTATTATGAATAAAGACATTTTTTTGTACAAGTCTTTTTGTTCAGTGGACCTGAACATTTTTAAGGTTAACTTTATTAGGAATTGCTATACATTTTAATAAAAGAGTTGTATAATTTTATACTCTCTCTAACAATGCATAGAGAGTTCCAACCACCCCACAGATTTGCTTATATTTGTTATTATAGGGTTTTTTGTTTTGTTTTGTTTTGTCAGCTATTCTACTGTGGCTTTTTCAGCCATCTTTATTTATTTTATTTTATTTTATTATTTTTCCGGATGGCTACTGCTGTTAACCACATTTGTGCGTGCTTTTTCGTCATTTATTTATCTTCTTTTGTGAAGTAAATGTTCAAGTATGGTACCCCTTTTTAAAATTTGAGTTATTGGGTGCCTGGGTGGCTCAGTGGGTTAAGCCTCTGCCTTCGCCTCATGTCATGATCTCAGGGTTCTGGGATCGAGCCCCGAATCAGGCTCTCTGCTCAGTGGGGAGCCTGCTTCCACCTCTCTCTCTGCCTGCCTCTCTGCCTACTTGTGATCTCTCTCTCTGATAAATAAAAAAAAAAATTTTAAATCTTAAAAGTAAATAAATGAATAAGATTTAAGTTATCTTTTTATTATTGAATTATATGAGTTATTTGTATATTCTAGATATAATACTTATGTTTTGAACTATGATAAAGTTCAATTCATCAACTTTTTTATAGCAAGTGCTTTGAAATGTTCTTTCTGAAATGGTTTGCCTGCCCCAAATTTGCAGAGATATTCTCCTCTGCTTTTTTCTAGAAGCTTTATAATTTTAGCTATGGCCCCTCTTGAATTAATTTTTGTGAATGCTGTGAAGCAGTGGTCAAACTTCATTTTCTTTTTCATATGAGAACCCAGTTTCAACACAATTTGGGGCAGAGTGCCTTTCCTCCATTCAGTTGCCTTGGCAATTGTTTTTGAGAATCAGCTGACCTGCATATATGTGAGTCTCTTTCTAAACTTACATTATTTTCCATTTTTCTTTTCTTTTTTTTTTTTTTTAAGATTTTATTTTTTTGACAGAGAGCACAGGTAGGGGGAGCAGCAGGCAGAGGGAGAGGAGGAAGCAGACTCTTTGCTGAGCAGGGAGCCTGACCTGGGACTCTATCCCAGGACTCTCAGATCATGACCTGAGCTAAAGGCAGCCACTTAACTGACTAAGCCATCAAGGCACCCCTTTTTCCATTTTTCTATTCTTACATGAATACCACACTGTCATGATTACTGGAGTTCTGTAGTAAGTCTTGAAATTAGGTAACATAACTTCTTAAACGTTGATCCTTTTACAAAATTCTTTTAGCTAGTCTAGCCCATTGCATCGCCATATAAATTTAAGAATCAGTTTGCCAATTTCTATAAAGAAAATGACTTTGGGGTTGATTATTGGGATTGTATTGGATCAATAAATGAATTGGGGGAGACGAACTTCTTAATAATATTGAATCTTCCAATTCATAAATGTGAGATATATCTTCATTTATTTAGATCTTTTTTTTCTAGCAAAATTTTGTGTGTTTCAATTTAAATTTTATCCTGAAATAAATTTATCCCTAAGAATTTCATTTTTTTATATCTTAAAGGTATTTTATTTTATTTTTAAGGATTTTATTTATTTATTTGACAGAGATCACAAGAAGGCAGAGAGGCAGGCAGAGAGAGAGGAGGAAGCAGGCTCCCCACTGAGCAGAGAGCCTGATTCGGGGCTCGATCCCAGGACCCTGGGATCATGACCTGAGCCGAAGGTAGAGGCTTTAACCCACTGAGCCACCCAGGCGCCCATTAAAGGTATTTTAAATTCTCATTTCTAATTTTTTTGCTAATACATAGTAATACAATTTATTTTTATTTACAGTTGATCCTCATTATCTGCAGATTCTGTGTTTGCAAATTCATCTCCTCGCTAAAGTTTATTTGTGACCCCAAATCAACACTCATAGTGTTATCACGTTCATTCATAGACGTGAGCAGAGTGATGAAAACTTTGAGCCATTCTACATGAGCACATCTTTCCAGCTGAGGCCAAGGAAGACAACATTTTTTTTTCCGGTTGCGGTAATGTAAACAAGTGTCCTTTTCATGGTATATTTAGTGTCACCTTTGTTACATTATTATGTTTTTTGAGGGTGACTTTCTTATTTAAAATACCCCCGAAGGACAGTGCTGAGCTGCTTCTTCATGTTTCTAAGCACAAGAAGGTTGTGATGTGCCCTACAGGGAAAACACGTGCATTAGATAAGCTTTGTTCAGGCTCAAACCCAGGATCCCTGAATCAAGACCTGAGCTGAAGGCAGACGCTTAACAACTGAGCCACCCAGGTGCCCCAACAGAACAATAATCTTTAGTAGATTTTACTTGCTAGTATTTGTTTAAAGGTATTTGTGCCTCCGTTTATTAAAGGTATTGGTCTGTAATATTTTTTTCTGTTGCATCTTTTTCAGGTTTTGATATTAAGTTTAAGCCGGCCTCATAAAACAAGTGGGAAAGTGTTCCCCCTACTCTATTTTCTGAAAGAAAGGAAGAACCATATCCTTTGAAATATGTTATAAATTTCTTTGTGATTTATTCTTTGACTCCGAGGTTATTGAAGTGCATTGCTCAGTTTGTAAGTATTTGGCCCCATTATGTGAGTAACACACCTTTCCGTGTCCTGTTAGTATGTGTGTAATGTCGCCAGTACCAACATCTGGACCAAAGTTTGGCTCCATCTTATTTCTGAAACGTGACTATAACGTCTGTTTATATCAACGTAGGTCAAACTTCTTAAGCATGTTGTTCAAATCATCTATCTTTTTCTTTTTTCCCTAACTTTGGACTATCAATTATTGAAAGATTCAAAAAGTCCCACGAAGATTGTGGTTTTGTCTATTTCTCTTTGTGTTCTAATATTTTTTTGCTAGATGCATTTAAGGGCATGTTTTTAGGTGCACACAAATTAAAAACGGATCCATCTTACTGGTGAGATGATGTTTTTGACATTATGAGGTGCTAGCTACTCTCTTTCATATCTAGAAAAAATTTCTTGCCTCGAAGTCCATTTTGTTCAATATTAGCTTTCTTTTTATTAAGATTTGAATGAGATTTTTTAATGCTTTAATTTCAACCTTTCTACATCCTTATGTTTTTAGGTGGTGTGTTTCTTTTAAACATCATATAATTTATATTTCTATCCAACCCAACAATCTAGCCTCTTAATTTATTTTTTAATTTCATTTACTTCTTTGTCAGAGAGGGAGAGAGAGAGAGAGCACAAGCAGGGGCAGTGGCAGGCAGAGGGAGAAGCAGATTCCTCGCCAAGCAAGGAGCCCGATGTGGGACTTGATCCCAGGACTCCAAGATCATGACCTGAGCCAAAGGCAGACACTTCACAGATGAAGCGACCCAGTTGTCCCCAATGTAGCCTCTTAAAAGGTAAATTTTGTTCATTTACATTTGCTATAATTACAAAACTAGCTTAGTTTAAATTAATCACTTCACTTTGTACGCTTCTTATTTCACCTATTCCATGTTTTGTAATTTTTTTTTTCCCTTTTCAGGTGCTTCCCTTTGAATTAATGGGCTTTTTTTTTTTTTTACTTTATTTAAGCTTTATTTAAACATATGATGTAACCCCACCACCCTCACCCAACCCCTCTTCCCCCCACCCCCCTCAGTTTGTTTTATGACATTAAGAGTCTCTTTTGGTTTGTCTCCCTCCCGATCCCATCTTCTTTAATTTTTACTTTTCCTACCACCTTAACTCCCACCCCCGTTGCATCTCCACTTCCTCATATCAGGGAGATCATGTGGTAGTTGTCTTTCTCCAGTTGACTTATTTCGCTAAGCATAATACGCTCTAGTTCCATCCATGTCGTCGCAAATGGTAAGATTTCATTTCTTTTGATGGCTGCATAGAATGGGCATTTTTTAACCATACATTTTCCCTGTTACAATTTAGAAGTTATAAACTCTGTTTCTATTTTTTTGAATGATTTCCACAGAACTACAACATACATAATATAAACAATTTGATATTTACATAATAGATAATGAGCTAAGAGCTCATTATTTAAGGCGTAAAAATATCACAAGTTCAATAATCCTATATAGACTTACTAAAAGTACACACTTAATATTCACACTTTTATTTTTCATCTCTTCATGTCAAATCATTTTACCTGATTCCATTTGCCAGGATATTCATTTTCTTATCCTACATATGCAAGGGAATCATCTCACTATTTAGTCTGTTATTTGCATTAATTTAATGTGTTCATCCTTATTCTTGACCTTCAATAAACCATTTTGTGATTTGAAGCTAGACACATTGTAACAGAAATGGCAAATATGCAAATTAAGGAAACTCACTCTTCGATAAGTATTTACCAGGTACTTATGAGTATACGCTAGGTTGTGCCGTGACCAGGGGTATAAAAGTGAGCGATAATAGATGCAGCCTCATAAAATTTGTAGCCAAGTGGACAATAGAGTGTGAATGCTAAAAAGCTACGTTAGCTCAGAGGAATTATCTTGACTCATTCTCAGCAGAAGACAACTGATTGGAACGTAGATAATCTTTAAGAATATAACAATGAGAACATTTCTATACATCTGTGAAAATAATTAATTTTATGTTTCACATTTGTGGAATACATATAAAACAAGTCTTGGGATGCCTGGGTGGCTCAGTTGGTTGAGCAACTGCCTTCAGCTCAGGTCATGATCCCAGGGTCCTGGGATCGAGTCCCGCATCGGGCTCCTTGCTCGACAGGGAGCCTGTTTCTCTCTCTGCCTCTGCCTGCCACTCTGCCTGCTTGTGCTCTCGCTCTCTCTCTCTGACATATATATAAATAAACAAAATCTTAAAACAAACAAAAAAACAAGTCTTAAAGTATTTCGACCTCTCTGAAACCACTGAACTATCTGTAGGCCACTCCTTGATACAGGGATCTACCAGTGGTCTAGCGGAAATGTTTTAAGAAATAAACATACAGTTGTGTTTCTTTAAATATTCCTCTCCAGCAGAGTTCTGGCTGGTGGGATTGGCTTCCTTTCCTTGCTCCAGGATGGGCCTGGATTGGTGTAAACTGGTTAATGGAATTACGTGCCTCTTGCTACAATCATTATGTACTGAGGAAGGCCTAAGCCCATCAACATATGGAATCTCTCTAGCATCAGTAACTGGCTTAGGTAGGACCAATCGGAGAGAAGCGCCCTGATAGGTTTTGTTTTGTTGATTTGTTTTGTTTGGAATCGTTGGAAACAAGACAACTCTCTCTCCTCTGCTCTGAATACAAATTGTACGAATGTGAAGCCTGGAGCTTCTGCGACAATTTAATACCATGAAAGAAACCAGCCACTCCCAGAAGGGGAAAGTTCACCCATTGAAGAGAAATGGAAAGGCAGTCCTGTTCAAACCAGGCTTGAAGGTTTCTCTACTGTTGAACTTTTTCTCTGTTGAGTGGCCTAAGCCAGGAGGATGCCAAGGCTGGAGTCTGGAGTAATCTGAAGGTTTATTCATTCATGTTTCTGGTGGTTGATGCTAGCTAATGATCAGGACTGGGTGTTACACAGATGCCCACATATGCCCTCTTCAAGTGGCTGACTGGGCTTCCTCATAGCATGGGGGCTGGTTCCAAGAGCAAGCGTCCCACGTTCTATCAACTTTTCTGATTTTGTTTTAGAAGCCACATAGCATTACTTTCAGATCTACAATCACACAGATTCAGCTCTGGACCAGTGGAGTATCAAAGTCATATTGTCTGAGAAGCACGTAGAATGAGAAATAATGTTGCAGCCATTTTGAAAACTATGATTTGCCACACAAACCATGCTACTAGACTCTAAGGGCTTGGACGTTTTGTCACATTTCCTTCTACCTTTACATTTAGCATACCTGGCTAAACCATACTTGGCCTCCTCTGGATGAGGTGTCCCTATATCAACATGCACACAGCAGCCTGTATATATGTAATAGGGTATACTTATCACTTGCCTGCCTATGTCCTCCACCAGTCTGAGAGTTTCCTGGCCATGTTCGTCTTCATGCCTTCATTGCTGTGTCTCCAGCATATATAGCAAAATATATAGATGAGTAATAAATCTTTATCTAGGGCTTTGTGTAGGAAACCGTTTCATTTAACTTGGATCCCCATTTTAGCAGCAGCCCCCTGCTTCTGACTTTTCATATTCTTACATCCTGCAGTTTTGAGCAATTTGTGCTGACACCTCTATGCACCTTCCAGATGTGAAGTTCAGACTTATAAACCAGGCAGCGGAGAACATTCTGAGCTACCTTATGGTGGCTTTGCTCAGCAGCCCACTGTTTGGTCTTATAAGCATCACCCTGTGTGCACAGCAGAGTGAGTGGAAAAAGGAAAAGTACGTAACTCTAATACTAGTGATAAGAAGTGAAACCCCACAGCTACTGCGATAGAAGCAAGATGGGACCCATCAAGCATGATGAAAATGCCATAGAGAACAAGGAAAGACAACATGTAAAGAACATATACAAGTGATGAAATGCTGAGAGAGATCTTCAACACTACAGATTACATCCAGTAGCTGAATTTACAAAGCCTATTACTCTGAGATGGTCAAAAGTTGGACACGAAGATGCTGTAGCAAACATGAGGACTCAATGACCAGTGCCCAGAAGAATTAAGCAAAACTGAGAATGGAAATATGGCACTAATCCCATAGAGCTTAGTTCTTCATTTGAGTTCAATTAAAACCACTCAAACTCTGCTGTGTTGCTTTTTTTTTCCCCTGTCAGTGAATCTGTGGCTTCTATCTACAATCTAGGAAAGAAATTGCATGAATGAGCTTCTCTCTCTACCTTTCTGTTTCCTCCTGTCCTTTTTCCCCTTTGTGTCTCCACATTTCTCCCTACTTCTCATATCTTGCTGTAAATCCTTTCTCAAAATCAATCATGTTCTTCAGATCTATCTTCTCTCCCTCCATTTTTCTCCTTTTATTTTTTTGTCCTGAATATTTCTGTTATGCCCTCACTTTTTCCTGCTCCTCGCCTCTCAGTGTTCTCTCTGTTCCCACACTTCTCATGACTAGGAAACATCTCCCTTCCTCTCGTTGCATTAATCTTTGTGTCTTTCTTGCTTGTTTCTGAATGTCTCTAGCTACTGAACTATCTTTCTATCTCAGTCTTCCCAGACATCTGTGGCTATTTTTTAAAAATTTTTATTATGTTCAGTTAGCCAACTTGTAGTACATCATTAGTTTTTGATGTAGTGTTCAATGATTCATCTGCAGCTGTTTTTAAAAGTCTCTGTGTTAATCTTAATCTCTAGGAAGTTATTCTCAGGAGTACTATGTGCCAAAGGGAAAGGAAAGAGTCTGACAAGTAATGCAAAGAGAGCAGAGACGTGTTACATCCAGTATGTCTCCTACTAGATTGTGAATTTCTCGAGGTAGGGACAGTACTTGGACTGTATTAGATATATATCTACTTAATGAACTGGCTGTTGTTACCGGGCAAAATCTTAGCATCAAGAGATACCATTACTATAAAAAGAGAAAAAGCATTGGAAACCATGGTTTATTTTTAAAGTCACATTTTCCAGTGCTAATGGCCGAACAGTAGTGGTGGAACTTTTGCTCATCTTTCATATGCGTCCTGCCACGGCCACAACTTTAATCTGCTGTCAAGTAAAAGAAAGCAGGGCTTGTGTTGGGGGTGGTGGGGGGGGGGACGTGGAGATCAGAAGGAGCCTGGAATACCCTGTTGTCACCAGAAAGCAAGAATCCTATTTTTAAAAATGTTAGGGGCAATATCAAAAGGCCAAAAGACCCACATTTAAGGGCTTCTATTGACCAAGTTGTAACAATTTGAGCACAAAATAGTATTATTATTACTGTGGTTACCTGGAGCAAGTTGGGTCTATGAAAGAACATGGACTCATAAGTGTTCTCAAAAGAGAAAAGTTAATAATATGAGTACAAAAACATTGTTGTAATGCAAAAAATGGATAAGCAATTATGGATTTGCTTCTTGTTAATGGATTTTAACAAATGGTTGTTTGTTTATATATGGATAGTATATTTCTCCCACTAAATTACTATTTTTATAAAAATATACAAATATTTATCATATATTTATTTCTGAGGGAAAGAATAAAATTATGGGACTAAGTAAACCAATAATATACGGAAAAACAGTAACTCAAGCAAGAAAAGAGAGAACTGGTTTGGCTGGCACTAGGATTAACATATAATAATTTAGGTGGAAAGAAGGTATAACATTTAATCTGATCAGTGATCACACAAAATACCAAGTAGGGGGAAGTTTTAACGAGGTCTTCCGAAAAGATGAATTAGTCAAACATCCCCCAAAAGAATATACTACCCAGACCCAATGCCCAATGCATTATCTCACAGGAAATGAAACCACTAGGTGGCCCTATTCATTTTAATAAAGCAGCAATAAAGAGTACATGATTTTTTTTTTAAGGTAACAAACCAGTCGATGTATCTTAACTGATAGGACATGGGGTTTTGTAAATCTGGCAAAGCAAGACTTAAAAGTACATCATTTCCTGAAAGAAAGCAGGTTGTAAAAATAAATAAATAAAGCCCCGTGGAAGTTGACTTTAAAAATCATATAGTGGTGACCCCGGAAGTTAATGCAGCCTGACAAGGAATCCTGTGCCCAGACCCGCGCTGCATCAGCCAGTAACCCAGATCCTGTAGCCTTGGCCGAGCCCAGCAAGTGTACTTTTTCTTTCAGGTCTAGTAATATTGCTCCACCCATGGGAAGAAATAAAAATATATTTCTGAAACTCTAGGAAGATATTAAAATAAGTATACTAATATCCCCTAGGAAGGTATAAAACAAGCACATAAATTATCAAAGAAATGAATCAGTCCATTGTTCTGAGGATTTAGAATACAGTCAAGGGTAAGTATAATAATAAGCTTTGTAGTCACTGCCTTTGTGAAAGTTTTATGATATTTGAAGTGTTCAAGAAGTCAGCCACTGTAAACACGTAATCGCATTTGAAATGATTTAAGAGAATTTAATCAAGTGTAGCTTACATTTTCAAGATAGTTTTTTAAATAGTTGTTTATTAGGTAGATGGGTTCAATAATTTGAGCATTATACAGAAGACAAGTTTCCAGTTCCTGACAGGAAAGTTTAAAAAACCTGGGCTGTGAGGTCCCTTCCCCCCCAAATCATCCCAGAGGAAATTAAAGACAGAGATCGAAAACATTTCTTACATGTGAGAATCACCCAGGGAGCTTTAAAAACTATTGATAATCTTGGAGCCTCCTCTGACCAGTTTTCTCAGAATCTCCAGAAACAGAACCTGGGCACTAGCATTTCTGAAACACTCTTTAGGTCCGACTAATATGTGGCCCAAGCTGAGAAAGTGACAGAGGAAGGGAGAAGGCAGAGTCTGTGGAACTAACATAAAACTTCAAGGAGGCCTTAAGGAGACCAAAGACAGTTGTGAGCTGGTGCAGAAGCTCATGGCAGTATGGGATGGGGTGCATAGGTGCAGCTACGCAGGGCAAATGTTGTTGTTCCCTTACATTTCTTGGGCAGGAGCTTTTCTGGCTCTGTCACTTCCGTGGAATGGGAATTCGCAAGAGCAGCCCAGATGTCAGGTGTGTGTGTGCGGGGGGGGGGGGGGGGAGAGAGGGGTGGGGGGGTGCGGGGAGAGCATCGGGGCAGCTTCAGGACCCTACCAGGCTGAGAATCTGGTGAGAACATAGGACTAACTGCGTAGGTGTTTGCTCCCTCATTCCCTTTCTCTCCATCCCCTCAATGACAGTAGACTGCTTTTCCACAAGAAAAACCAAGTATAACCTGCTTTTCTCCAAGAATTTAAGGGAGATTGAATGGAGGCAATGCCTGGTGAAGGGATGGAAATGGTGCTAGTCTGGTGGTACTCTCATTCCTAGAGACGTTTCGCAGCCTTCTCCGTTAAGAAAGAGTCCTAACGGCTGATATCACACAGGCTATGTTCTCTGACCACAACACGATTATGTTAGAAATAAATTACATTGAATGGTAATTCTCCATGGGTCTCATATGGTTCTGTGTGTTCCGCAAGTAGAGACATTGTCAGCTTTTGTTATGGACTAGATTTTCAAAGATGTTCATATAAGCAAATAGCTTGGAAAATGAGGATTAGTATCTCCCTCTTCAGTGCAGGGCGGGTTTGTTTGCCATCCAGTAAAGTGAAGACAGTGCATCCTTCTGGGGTACAGGTTGGGTGGGTTGACTTATACCCCTTATAAAAAGATCAGAGTTTCCTAATCTCAAGGCCCCTCAACTGTGCAGGTACAGGTCCTCCTGGACCCACACAGGCATCGCTCTCATGGGATGCAGGAGGCAAGGTGAACTGATGAGAAAAGGAAGTGATTGTGTCCTTTGCTTCTGATCTAGGAGGCTCATGTCTTCTGCCAGCATTTTTGAAACTGTGACTGGCTACCTTGTTAGCTTACAAACAGGGTAAAATACAAGACCCTTCATGGTCTTTGCTAATAACTTTTAAAAATCCCCGGAGTCTGCATATGAAATAGTATACAATTAAATAATTAGATTAAAAAGGAACTTATGAAGATATTACAGAAAACAGAATAAACTGAAAGTATTTTAAGTGAATTTATGGACATAGCTAAAGCAGGATTTAGAAGGAAATTTATACATTGAAATAAATGTATCAGGAATCAAGGAAGATTGAAAACTGGGCCACATGGGTGGCCCAGTCAGTTAAACGTCTACCTTTGGCTTGGGGTCCTGGGTCCTGGGACTGAAGCCCGCCTGGGGCTCCCTGCTCAGTGGGGAATCTGCTTCTCCCTCTCCCACTCCCTCTGCTTGTGTTTCCTCTCTCGCTGTCTCTCTCTCTCTCTCTCTGTGTCAAATAAATAAATAAAACCTTTAAAAAAAAGATTGAAAACTAGTGAGCTAATAGTTTAATTCAAGAAGAAGGTAAAAGAAAATTAGAGCAAAACTAAAAAAATCAGAAGGAAATATTAAAGGCAGAAGTCAAGGTAAACAAGAAAAACAGTACTACTGCAATGTATATAACAATAACACAAACAACGGAGATCAACAAAATTAAAAGCTGGGTTTTGTTTTTTTTTTTTTAAAGATAAGGATGATAGACTTCTGGAAAGACTGATCAAAAACAAGGAGAGATCATATAAAAGAAACAAAATGCAAAATGATAAAAAGGAAATAACTACAGAGGCATAAGAAATTTTAAAATAATAAAATATTATGAACAACCATGGTGTCACTAACGTATTTGAAATTGTAGACAAAATAGATTTTGTTCTATAGGATGGCTTATACATCCATTCGCAAGAAGAGCTTGGGCACTGACTCATCACAATGGATACCTACCCATCAGAAAGGAGGTGCCACAAAGCACATTGGTGGGTCCCAGCCAAGTAATACCTCCATATTTCTGAGATAAAAATAAAATGGCCAATTGGAGAAATGTAAATATCAAATAGGCCAGTAAGCATTAAGGAAGTGAAATGGAAATCAAAGCTTTCCTCTTGCAAAAAAGCTGCAGCCCAGGAAGTTTTCTAGATGAAAGCATTACAGACTTGTAAGGGACAGATTAACTCCCTATCTCATGTATTCTCAATGGGATCAAAATTCATTGGTTTTTGTAGAGGGACAAAAACATCTTGGATATCAAAAGAGTTTGTGGTCCTCTAAAGAGTCGCAGTCCAGATATACAGGGTGTCTGCAGTATTCAAATTTCATGGTGGGAAATTAGAAAAAAATATCTAAAAAGGCTCCAGGAGGAGTGGGAGGTTATAACAAAAAAAAAAAAGTTGAGACACACTCCTTAATTTTCTTCAAGAAAATAGAAAAAGAGCGAAAGCTTTTCAGATCATTTTAACATTTTAAGAGGCTCATGTAACTGAATCCAAAACTGTGTGTATAGACAGCTATCCCCTGCTTTTTGAAAGTTCACGTTACATCACTTCATTTTTATGAAAGATCTGCATTAGTGCCTGTTTTGATAATGGAAAAAGCCCGAAGAGGATTTTCACTTTTACCGCCCCCCCCCCCCCCCCCCCGCCAAAAGGAAATGAAAATAGCATCCAGGGCTGGTTTTGCAGCAGCAGCCCACACCCAAGGAGCAGTGAGGGTGGCCCCTCCAAGCTCCTTCCCTGAAACCACGCTCAGCATCTCAATATCAAATCACCAGAGCTTTGAACTGTGCCTGTGAGCATCTGCGCTTGATCCCGATTCCTTGTGAGCATTTGTTAGCAAGATGTGTGTTAAGCCATCAGAAAAGCCTGAGACGTTAATTTTTAAGGTCTGAGAATTCTCAAAAAAATGTCTATACAAATTAACGGTAAGTGTTTCTTTGCTTTATGCCATTTTGGCATATGAAAGCTTTCATGTTCGTGTTCTACTTTGGCAGAGTGGGGGAAGCCTATACTCACATACACATATGTAGGCATTTAAATTCATAAATGAAATGTGCCTCTTGATATATACAGAGTCATGTTCAGTTATAAAAATGAGTGCAAAAATCCTCCATAAATATTACTTAAATGAATCCAACTGAGTATTAAAAATAGATCATGGAACTAGCTTTACCCTCCTGCCTTAAACAATGAGAAAAGCTGGATAAAATATATAGAGCAACTGTTTTAAGATACCGGACAATAGAAAGATCAGGACTGTGATCCCAGAGAAAAGGTACACCAGTGCATGAGTCCTGCAGCTTTCCGCCTGGAGGGGCCTTCTGGACAGCAGAGGAGGAGGGAGTTCTCAAGCAAAACAATCGTGGTCTCTCTGAACGGAAGGGCAGAGCCTGGGGTTCTCGAGTCTGAGGTGGCTAGAAGTCATAGGGCAGAGTTCCAAAGAAGAGGAACTACATGGAAAAACAGCTGAGTCTTCGGTTAACAGTAAGATGTGTAGACAGTGAAACTCTCTCATATACATACACAGAGCTATGCGTGTGTGTACGTGTGCATTATGTATACATATAATATCACTAGAAGACAGACTGCAATAATTACAGCTGTTTCTACGAACTCTACCACAACCACTAAACACAAAACAAAGAGTTATAACTAGTAAGTCCTCAAAGAAGAAAAAATGGATTCATAAACATATGTGTAATTCTTTTACAAAATAAAGTAAAATCTAAAACAAAAAAAGAAAAGACACAATATGCTTGCTGCTCTTCCCCAACCTGGGCCTAATGTAGGCATCGCTAATCATAATGGCTCTCCTTTCTGCTGAGCCACAGCCTCCCAACCCTTCTTGATAAGGCACTACCAAACTAGAGTTGACTTGAAACCAGTTTTCCATTCCTGATCTTTTCCATGGGCTCTGCAAACAGATTTTACTTTTGCTTTTCTAGCTCTGATCTTTGCGCCTTTTTCAGAATGACTCCACGCTGCAGCCCCCTGGCATCATCCACCATAAGCCATGCCTTACTGCCAGGGAACCTTCTCTGGCCACATTCTGTGGTCTCCCTGCTCAGTGGACAGGGGGATTGGACAGCGACAGTGTGTGGGAGCAGATTAACTTCAATAGGTCCAAACAGACATGACCCCTGAGAAGAACCCCCCTTTGGGAATAGTGAGTGCCACTGATGGCACTTAATCCTTTCTCATTGGTCACACGGAGTGACCTCTAACCTTTCAACACTTTCCTCTCTAAGAGGAGCAGGAACCTCCTACAGCCATTCCAGGGGTGGGTGGCTCACACCAGGTAGAAAGACCTTGCATTATATCGGGTGGATGTGGCCTGAGGAAGGTTACAGCTGTGAAAACTCTTACCCTGGGCTCCCTCCCACCAGGAAGAGCACTGACTTTTTTCTTTCCTACTTCCCCTAGCAAATCTTCAGTCTCGGAAGCAAAGCAATCAATCATGTTGTCAACACAAATAGGCCTCATAAAATTCAAAGTTAAAGTCAGCACTGACAGTTTTTTCACCCATAAAATGAGGGGGTTAGACCAGATAATCTCTAAGCGTCTTTCCAGCTCTCACGTCTAGTGACTTTACGGCTTTAGTCAACAATATAAAAACAAGAGGGGAAAGTAAAAGACTTCCTCTAAAATTTAGCACAGGTTCTGGAGAAAAAGAGAGTTGATTTGAAAGGTAAGAAGCCCAAATGAATTCTGAAATGGAACAGGGCGATAAGAATGTGCTTGTAAAATGTATCCCCACCCATGTGCCTTCCAACAGGCTCTGGATAATTTCCAAACAGTGGTATCTGACTGAGAAGCTTCTTTCTTCCTTAATGTAACCACAGTTTGTTGTGTTTGCTAAAGGTTGGAAGAAAACTGAGCCAACAGCTGGAGGCCAGAAGTTCCCCACTCCTGCCCTACACATCTAGACTCTAGGCTTTCCCATTTTCTACTATATCGCAAGGCAAGTAACTCGACTTTTGCTTCTCCGTCCTCTGTGACCGTGAAACACCCCATCTCCCTGGCAATCGGGGAGGCATTTCCAAAATCCTCCTAGAACAGGCTGTAGCAGGAGTTAGCTTTCAGCTGGGAAGGTCGAGAATGCAGCCTGTACCAGGGTGGCTTGTTCCTGGAATGCAAACTCTCTTCGAATCCAGAGATGCAAGAGATCTCTCAAGGAAGGAGGGGGAGCTGTAACAATTTCAGTGAAAAAGCTGTAGGCAAGAGAAGCTTATCTTAGGTTTGGCAGAGAATTCAGGACCGTTGCTTTAGGAGTCTGTGGTGCTGAGGGGGAGCCGGAGGCCTCTGGGAGGGGTGAGGTGGCTCAGGGAGAACAAA